>SDVV010020853.1:0-13242 GCA_016164225.1 Gammarus roeselii | reverse complement strand
GTGAATGAATAGAAAATAATTCACTCGCTGTATGCTCATGATCAGCTATGGAAGTAAGTTCCTCATTGTTTGTCCCATTTCCTTCCTTACATGTTGTAATATACCCTATGAAGATTCTAAAAGCGATTTGATAGTCTTGGCATATGATTATACGTATTTTTGATCTTGTATATATTCAGGTACAAAGTTAGAATATTAAACAATGCATGGCTGTGTATGCACATATACAAGTGTTTTCTGGCATCTATCCACTCACTGCTGTGTTCAAACGGTCATTTCCTTGCTCAATAACACGTTGTGATAAACCTGATTTGGATTTTCTGATTTGATGTTAATTTTGTTCATTATACGTACTGCATTTTCATGCACATTTATATATAGTTTATGGTAGACAGAACATCATACTTCTCATGTATGAATAAAGATTTTTCTTTGTTTCTTTCTACCAGGTACTTTATTCGTTTCCGATACAATATTATATTGATCGATGCATGTTGCTGAAAGATGTATTCATTGTCATCATAGGTGCCCCATGTGGGTCTTTATTAAACCTAATTCACATGGGAGGCAGTTGGGGTCTGTAATGGTAACGTTATACCGCATATCAGCTCTCGATTAGCTGTTGGTCCTCAACATCCAATTCGAGGTCACCTCGATTAATAATGTTTCCCTCGCAGAGACAAACTGTCTTCTGTTTGAATAAACTTCAAAGATCACCCTAATTGTCATCCTAAAATCGTGTATTCATAACTGATAGATTATTTGGTTAGCATGCATGCAATAATAGAATGGATATACGAGAGAATATTTTTGTAGCAACGACTAATTTGCACACATGCTATGTCAGGCATCTTCTGTTGATCTCCAGAATTTTATAATTTAATTAAATTTTTATTCTATAAACAAACAAAATTCTTACCCAGCTTTAATTTTGTGGAATAAAATAAAATATTTTCCATGTAGGAAAATATGTTTATTGTACGTGTACGGCAAGTTGGTCAGAGTTTGTTTACATCTGCCGAGTGTGTGTTCAACAGCTGTCTAGAACTCTAGGATGCAGGTGGTCGATGCTTCATCTAAGCTAACCTGATGACCAGGGGTAATCATGAGTCAACATTATCTCATAGTATGAAAGCTTATAATTAACAATGCACCGGAAATTTAACTGAGTATCCGGTCAATCAGATTGCTGGCACGCAACCGGATATCCGGTTTTGAATATATCTGGTTCTGGCAGAGGCTCAAATCTGGCAGGAAATGTTCATAGTTTGCTTCCTCTCTACAATAAATCAAGCATACACGGTAACTTGGAACACAACGGTGGTTGGCAACACCTAAATAATTTTTAATGGACTCTTTTCAAATACTATTACACTTTTGCTTACTTTTGAAGTGTTGTTGAAGTGAAAAGCATAAAGGACTCTAAAATTAGTCAAAATTTTATAATATGGTATGATATATCTGGCCCTGGGTACCTTGTCCACCAAATGCACCAACTTATTTACTTATCTTTGGAGATTGGCTTTAGAGCCACACCTTTGTATCGGCATACAATATCTTTGCATTTGGGGAGTTTCTCACTTTGGTTTCTCACCTTGCTTGCCTCAAGTCTCAAGACCACCCCACACCCCAGCAAGGCCAGAGTGGAGAGCAAGACAAGAGGACCATATGCCACAGCACACCAGACTGCAAAAGCACTGCAAAATGATGGGCTGGAAATATATCTGGAACTTTGTACTTCATGCAACTGATCTTACAGCAGTTCTGTTGGTCTCAAAATAAAAGATACACACACTAGAGCCAACAGCCTGTCAAGGTATGACAACTCAGATAGACCATGCACAGATGCACCTGTTTGGTCCATCTCCTTTGAATAGACTCAACCAAAGTCACATCCTGTTCCTGGACATAACCAAGATTCCACACACAAGAACAAAAGTCAACTTGTCAAGAATGAACCTGTCATGCATCACAAAGTGACCATAAAATCTGGGCTTCTGTTCTCTGTCAACCTTTGCAAATCACTTCAAAAACCAGCAGCTCATTGCACAACCTCTCTGACATGATCATGTAATCTAAAACCAACATCCACATGAACTCACAAATCACAATCAAACCTGAACATGGACAAACTCCAATAAAGCCCCTCCAAGAGTGTTAACTGCCTGAACACCAGGACCTGTCCACCCAGCAAATCATTTTCTAAATCTAAAACATAAAATGACACACTTGCTGGGGTTCAATGACAAATTCCATGGAAAAACAGTTTGAAATACTTTGTCAAGATCCCCCTGCAAAGCAGACACACCATCAACAACATCCATGATCTGGATGGTGAGAAGAAAATCAATCTTGGAATCATCAGCTAATGCGCCAAACTTAGACACTATGTAGAAGCGTTGACCAGCCCCAGATAAACTGGCCTCGATGTAATAAAAAGTTTGGTCCCACTGAGGGTTTGGGATTTGATTTGTATTATCTTACGATAGTATACCCAGGAAATGAAAGATTGGAATAAATAATAATTTATTACAAAAACAGCGAACCCTGTTTTAATTAGTGAGCTAGATAGTTTGAATTTTATTCTGCGACTGAAAATAATTTATACTAAAAAAAAACTGAGGTGCCTCAGTGCCAGACCAAAAGAAAGAGATGAAGAATAGTCTAAGTTGGAGCATTGTGTAATTCAGACAATAAAGGGAAACAAAAATCTAAATTAAAACTAGAGATTAAGATTGAGAATAGTGGATAATTACCAGGAGCCTCCATGTTCCAGTTCAGCCCTGCACCTGCTGGGAAGAGGCTGCAAGCAACAGCAAGGCAGCACCCCAACATAGAGGGAACAGGGAGATAGCACAGGAGGCAAAAATGAGCATGCTCCACCACCGCATCAGCATACACCCCAGTTTGCCCAATTTGGTGGGCAGTGCAAGCAAACATTGCTAAGAAATATTTGATACGCATGTGAAATCTTAGAATGAAGTGCACAAGAAGACACCTTTCCAAAATGTCACACGCAAAGACAGTATACCGCACGTAAACAAATCTTTAAACTATCTGGTGTGGTACAATTTTTTGAATGCATTTTCCTCCATAGCATATCAATTCAAGGGGACACTAATTTCTTTTATTGGACACTCCGAATTGACAGCTGTCAGAGAAACTAACAAAAACCATTATTGCATAATCTGGTGGGGAAGAGAAAAAATGGCAATCCACAGTACAACGTGTAATATTAGTTCAGGTGAAGTGCATCAGTGTTTAGACTTTGGTATGAATGCAACAAATAGCTAAACAGTAATTGTAAATTACTCCAGGCATGGTTTGAACAACAATTCAACATTCCTGCATACTTCCAGCACAATCTCAGTTCTCGGTGATTCAGGCACTGGAGGAGTTCAGCAAGACAGAAATTTTGACCTTGGAGGTGCAGAAAAGGGTAAGTCTGGGGGGGGGTCACTTTCCGACGTGGTGCGGCTTCTTTGCTGCAGTCTATCCCTGGGGGCGCTGGTGCTTCTGAGCAACGATGCATGCCGACGTCCCCGGATACGACTGCTGTGCATCTGCTGTCCTTGCTTTTGCGTTCGGCTGCTGCCTTTTCATCTATTTGGAAATAGATGAAAATTAACACCGACGTCACTCACGTTTGGTATTTAAGTTAGACGCAAAATTCATGGAACAACTGGAGGGAAAATGAAAAGTTATGCAGAACCTTTGTCAGTCATATGGTCAGGAATCGAGATAGGTGAACGGTGTTGTTAGTGATGACTATTTTTAATAAGAACTGACAGTGATTGTTGAATATAATCTGTATAACTACCAAAAGAAAGAGTGTCATCTAAACGTTACATTCTGTTTTTGAGGACACCTAGTTGGTGACAAGACAACCAGTCTGTTCATTTTCCTGAGCAGACTCACAACTGCCTCCACTCCTCACACCTGCCATCACACCTCTAACCTGCCATCACACCTCTAACCTGCCTCACTAATGCTTCCACTGCCACCAGTAATTGAGAAAATGATTCCCAAAGATGGTTAACTGTCTCCCAATTATCTTCACAGTCTTGACGGTGATAACAGATATACCTTACAGCACTCGAAAAATCTGATAAAACAGCATTAACCAATCTCATCTCAATACCAAAACACATGGTCTCTGAGTGAAAACTCCTCTGACAAATACCACAATAAGCAGGCTGACCACAGCTTGGTATTGCAGAAGCCACACCCCAAACCAGCTCCCGCTACAGCAGCCCAGTTGCCCACAAGATCACTGGCAGGCCCAGCACTTTGCCCCTCCATAACCCAGCACACTCAGGCAAACAGAGCCACTAGGCGCCGCAGCCGAACGCAAAAGCAAGGACAGCAGATGCACAGCAGCCGTATCCGGGGACGACGGCATGCATCGTTGCTCAGAAGCACCAGCGACCCCTGGGGTAGACTGCAGCAAAGAAGCCGCACCACGTCGGAGAGTGCCCCCCCCCCCCAGACTGCCCCCCCCCCCCCCAGACTTACCCTTTTCTGCACCTCCAAGGTCAAAATTTCTGTCTTGCTGAACTCCTCCAGTGCCTGAATCACCGAGAACTGAGCTTGTGCTGGAAGTATCACCATCCCCACATGGTTCTGTCACAACCAAACTGCCACCGGAACTCACACTCCCGCTATCGGTCTCCTCAATGCAACCAGAATCGAGCTCCACCCATTTCTCACAATTCTTTCCCTATCCCAAGTAATGGACCTCAACTGTTCCTTCACAGAGGTCAACCACCTTGACACTATATATACATCTTTCCATCCTTTTTATCACAACACCTCAACAAGTCTCCTTCCACAAAATCACTCCAATCCCCAAACACTGCACATCCCACTCCAAGCATTGCACTCAGCAAAGCAAGTATATATCTAGTTATGTACAACTTATTTTCAAATTTCATTCATTTTCCATAAAACTCCACATTAAAAAGTTTCAGACAATAAAACAAGTTGTAGCACAATGAAAGAAGTTTCAACACAGAAAAAATATATAAAATAGAAGCAGAAGTAGGTGCTTAGCACAGGGCATGTATGCAGAACTTTGAATCAGTTCTGCTCCACTTCAGGTCTCCCTCTCTCCACTTCACATTCTCCTTGTCAGTAAAACTTTCCTTCCTCTTGCCAGTAAAATGTTCAACAAAACTGTGCTTCCTCTTCTCAGTAAAACATTGTAATGTAGGAGAACCTAAATAGACCAGTAAACTAGTTGTCTGCAACAGTTATTTACCCAGTTAGTAATTGGCATGGGAACTGTAAGCTATGGAGAAATGCCCACCCAAGCTGTTAAAGTGGCAAGGCCATGGAGCATGCCAAACCAACACCAACTTGGCACAGGCCAACCTGGGTTAGGTATGACCACTGTGACCAGGCTCATCTGGGCTATAGAATGAAGCCAGGCACATCATGCGTGCCTCTCGCTGGCTGCCACCCTTTACAGGCTTGTCCACCCCTGGGTATGTCAGGCTGTGCTGCAGCACCCCTACTTGCTTCACTGACTAAAAATAGCCACCCATCTCCTGGTTGTCCTCTGGGAGTCTGGGTTCAATTCCAAGTCTAGCAAACACAGAGCAGCACCGGAATACAGGTCTTCCACTTCCAGGCTACATCAGAGACATGGGTGGCATCCACCCCAGGACCATGGATAGTGGAGGATTCACCTTGGCGCACTCTCACCTTTTACACCGACTGGAGGCAGTTCCTGATCAGCTAGGCTGACTCAGAAGTGGGGTTAAACGCCAAGGATACTGAAGATGAACCTGCAGACAACGGGCCATAAGTTGGCCTATAGATTAAACCTGAAAATCCCCAGGCTCCCAGCGCGCCCTACCCCATCTCCAGTCTAGGCTGGAGAACGCACAAAGTAGCCACGCTCACAATCCCTCCCCACAAAACAAAATCCCAGGGCGTTCCAGCGGTGGTCTATCCCACTTCTGACATCAATTTTTAAGCAATGGCAAAATGCACACCCAAGCTGTTCAAGTGACAAGGTCATGAAGCCTGCCAAACCAACACCATCTTGGCACACACCAACCCAGGTTATGACCAATGGGACCAGGCTCACTTGGGCTATAGAATAAAACCGGGCACCTTGGGTGTGCCGTTACAGGCTTTTACACCCCTGGGTATCTGTCGGGCTGTGCCGCAGCACCCCTACTGGCTTCAGAGCATTAATATGAGCGGTGGTCAAGGACCCCCATCTCAACAGTTTCATTCTTTGTTGAACCAATGCTGACCGGCGTCATTCCTGAACACAGTTTTGCAATTAGCAGCTACCAATGCCGGGCACCTTTTTTACCGTTCTAGTGCCAATGCCGGACACTAATTTAACCGTATGGGTGTCAATGGTCTGTGTTAGTAAGTATCAGCTACTTGTAGAGATTCAAAACATGCCCAGAATTTCTGAAAAATCTCCTGAGTGCAGGTGTGTTTTTCAGGTCCCTGATAATTTTGGTTCGGAGTTTCCATTGGATTAGGGGCAAATTTGGTTGTGATACAGAGAATATGTCGTAGTTTGTTGGGTGAGAAGGATTTTGTAAATAAATGTTAACTTTTGTAGATATATACAAATATACAGCTGTGGGGAATCACCCCAGGTATGAAAACCATCTGGGGTGATTCCCCCCACACCTATTTTCTTGATAAATATCTTAGTTTTTCTTCAATGAAAAGTAATTAAATGCAATTCTTTGCACATATAATGACATCGTGATGTAAATGACCTAAAACAATGATACCATAGCTAATTTCAAAAATGAGTAACTGATTTTATAATGACCCAATGTTTATAACACATGTGACAAGTCTAGGCCTAAGTGTTAATTCATGTTTACACCCACGAACAATCTTTTTTCATCATATTTTCATGCCAAAATAACAATACCTTGCATATCATGCCTTGTATTTATGTTAATGCAATTAGTTTGCTATAGAATTAAAGAAATAGCTACATTGTTTACTTCTATCATATTAGTAAAAATATAGTTTTTTCGTAAAATTCATTCACTGATACTTTAGGGTCATAATTAGTTCAGGATCTGGAAAAATTACTTCCAGTAATGTTTGTTTGCAATTATTGAAGAAAAACTTTGTTTCTCACAGTGAAATTTGGAAAAAAAATCCCTTCAACAGTCGAGTATGACTGCTGTAAATGAAGAGCATCAAAAAGGCCTGTCACAGACGTAATATTTGACAACATTTTATGTTAAGCAACTGATATGTACTAATATAGGCATGCTCTTCCCATTAGTACTCCCAAACTTTTAATTTGCTTTCCAATTGTTGATATAGGAGGGGTGTGGGGAACCACCTTATTCGGTGCGGGAAATCACCCCCAATGTGGGGCCATAGCCCACCGCACAACTTTTGTAAATAACTTTTTTTTGGTTGATGATAGCATGTTGAAACTTATGGTGCTTCATGGTCATGATAGTAGCTGAACACATTGTAAATACAAAGTTTCTGGGTTATTTCAAAGTGTTTCAAAGTGTGCGGAAAATGCGGGGATGTCACCCCGGTTGATGCTACATGAAGAAATTGCGGGTGATATAGAGTGTGAAACGCTTGCCAACAATTTTGTATCCATTATTCCTGGTCACACCGTTTGCATCTAAAGTGAGAAGGCTTGCTTGCTTGATGTTTTCCTTACCCTTCATAATCTTCCACACTTCGATCATGTCACCTCTGACTCTATTTTTCTCTAGCAAATAAAGGTTGAGTTCGCGCAGTCTTTCTTCGTACAATTTATTGCGCAGCAAAGGGATTAGTTTGGTAGCTCTTTGTTGGACGTTCCCTGAATTAATAATGTCTTTTCTGAGGTATGGAGACCAATATTGCACAGAAAACTCAATGTGCAGTCTAACAAATGCAGTGTATAACATGCAAATACTATTTCTGCTCTTGTACAAGATTGTGCAGGATATCATGCCTAACATTTTATTGCCTGTTTTGGCTGCATCATTACATTGCTTGCTGCTTTTCAAGTAGTTACTAATGATGACACCTAGATCTCTCTTTGGTGACAGGTATCAGTTCCTTTCCGGGCATTGAATATACCCGTTTAGGGTTATGGTGACCAATGTGCATAACTTTACACTTGTTGATATTGAATTTCATTTGCCACTTTTCTGACCATTGAACAATTCTGTTCAAGTCTAATTGGATCTGCTCACACTCGAGTTTGGTTTGCACTTTTCCTCCTAGCTTGGCATCATCAGCAAACTTACTAATGTTTGAGAGTAGGTTACTGTCAAGATTGTTTATGAACGTAACACAGATCCTTGGGGCACTTTGCTTGTAATTTTACCCCAATTGGAGGAAGCTTCATTGAGTATGACTTGCTGCTCTGTCTGTGAGCCAGCATTTCATCCAGTTATTGAGTTTGCCTCAAATATTGGTGTTGTGCAACTTACTAACCAAGCGTTTGTGAACAACTTTGTCGAAAGCCTTTTGAAAGTCAAGGTAAATGATGTCAATGGGAGATTTAATTCTATTCATGAAAAAAAGCTGCAGGTTAGTAAGACGTGAACAATTGCGTCTGAAGCCATGCTGAGAATTACCTATTGAAACTGATTTAATTCTAGGAATTCTGTAATTTTTTCTGTGAGCAAACTTTCCATCAATTTACTTATGACTGAGGTGAAACTAATTGGGCCCTAATTTCCGGGACACTTTCTGTCCCCTTTTTCAACATTGGGGTGATGTTGGCCTCTTTCCATTGAGAGGGGCAGGTGCCATTTGTGGGAGATTGGGTGAAAATGTTGGCTAGATGTTCAGCAATTTTGTTCATAGACTCATTCATTATTCTGGGATGAACTTGGTCTGGACCAGGAGATTTTGTAACTCAATTTTTCTCTATAGCTATTTAATAACTTTGGCAGGGGAAAAGGGCTTCGATTTGTCTTAGCACTATTATATCCCCATGATTAGGAATATCTGCATTCTTTAATGTAAATACAGAACAGAAAAATTGGTTAAGCAGGACACTCATTTTAGTGTTGTCAGTTTCTAGCTCACCAATATCATTTTCAAGAGGGCCAACTACAGATCTTGATTTTTTTTGCTGTATATAACTGAAAAATTGTTTCGGATTAGTTTTGGCGTTAACCGCAATTTAATTTCTGTAATATTTTTTCTTTCATTTCTGGACCGTCTTGAAAATCTGTCAACTAATTTTGTATTCATTTTTTGCAGCAGCATTGTGTGGGTGCTTCTGTTTATTTGACTGCTCTGCCTTCTTTTGCTACTGAAGGTGCTGCAATTCTCTTTTCCAGTACTTGGGCTGATTGACTGCTGTTTGCCTGTTTTGCGAATGACATGGTCATTTTTCAATATTTTGAAGTGCACTCAAAAAATTGCTTAGCGATTGATTGACATCTTGTCTGAGGGTTCTATATGACGCCATTGCCTCTCTTATGTTATCAAAGTTAGCTAGTCTAAAGTTAGGACTTTTTTGCAGTTATTGACGTTTTCAACTTAAGCTCAATCATGAAACAGCTACAGTTGTGGTTGCTATTCCCAAGGAGTTTGCTCACTTTGACATTTGTGACATGAGTCACTTGCACTAAATATAAGATCAAGAATATTGCTACCTCTTGTAGGTGTCTCCACCATTTGGGTCATAAATTTATTGTCAGCAAAAGTAATCAGGCATTGGCAAATGGCCGTACATTCTTCTGTTTCCCAATTGATGTCGGGAATATTGAAGTTCATTCTCCAACTCATATTGGATGGCCCATACAGTTTCCTCCATTAAGAAAATATGTATGACCTTCCTTGGTTTTTCTTTTATAATTATTTTGAAATTTAGAATTGAATGTGTAGATTTGGGGTGCTTAGGATCCATAATGGTAATTATCCACCGCATATATTTGAAAAAAGGCAAGAAGAATTATGAGAGTCATCCTGGTCAATGCAAGTTAGCTATTCATTTTTTACCTAAATTTTTATTGTTTAGCAACATGTCAGGATTGCAGCAGATTTTTTCCTCCACTAATGTTCTTTTCTCAAATTCAGAAACTATGAATAAGTTCAGAAACAATGAATGAATATAATAATGATGCTATTGAATGTTGTATCTCTGACTCTCCATCTGCTGAAGTTTTTATAAAAGAAGAGGATGAAGAGTCCGATCCATTAGTCTTTCATCAAATAAACTCTGATGACTTCCAATGTAAGTTGTTTGTCATGGCAGTAATATTGGCTAGATATTTAACCAGGCAAGTTCTGAGAGTCTTGATGGCTTACTTTCTGTGTTGTCTTTTTTAGACTTGTTAGCGACATATTGGTATAGGAAAATGTCAACACTAGTGGTAGCTACCTAACTAGCTAAGGTCAAGACCTAATTTATATTTTATGCAATCAATTGGCCACACAAATTCAATCTTTAATACAATATATTTCAAATTTCACAACTTGAGGCAGAGTTGTTACTTAGTTGTAGCTTATTAGCTAGCTATTTTAAGTTACACGCCTCAATCAAAATGGTATTGGTCAAACTATGTAGTTAGCTAATTTTAACAATATATGTTGAACTAATATTATCTAAATAATAATCTTTCAACCAACCAACAATATTATCAGTTAATTTTTTTTGGTTCATTCAAGAGATTGTTAGTTTAGTTGCCCCTGGGAAAAAAATTGTGAATATTTTTGATAGCTGTTTAATTTTGATTGATAGAGCTAGTTTGCCACTGTAATAAATATTTAATATTAGTGTAACAAGTAAAATTTCAATTATTAGCTAGTTATGGAACAAACTGTATCCAACAACACAATACATTTGTCTGGTCCTTCTGTGTGTATTGACCAAGTTAATTCTTTTCATATCACTCGACCTTTTCATATTGGAAAGTTTGCCTCCAGGTAATACTCCGGGTTATAATTGGCCACCTAGCTATATTATAGTGCAACCATATAGCTACTAAGTGGTGCAGCTTGTCAGTTAGCTAGCTACCTTGTCAAAGGAAGGTAACTGCATTCTGATTGTGTGCATATGTTCATTAGCTTAGCTAATTTATTTGTATTTTCAGACTCCATTGAAGATGACCTTTCTCTATCTTCAATGAATCAACTTCAACATGGACGGAATATTAAACATACTGGCACTAGTAAAGCTGAAATGCATAATGTTACCAAAAGACTAAGGTTGACAGTATCTGAAAAATTACCTCTGTTTCCAATTGAAAATAATATAACTCCTCAAACAAATCAGTACAATTTTTATGCTCCTGAAAAATGTGAGTCTGAAGGTTTGATTTACAAACCTATCAACAAAAATGAAGGAAGAAATTTAAATCAGAACACTTTTGACTCTGAATACAATGATATTGCTGTGGAAGTTGCAAGCTTCAACACAAACACTGTTGAAGAGTTGCCACCAAATCTAAATCCAAGAAATAATGCTGACTATCATATCATTGATGAGCAACACCCAAACATTGCTACCGATGTGGTAGTGTGCAGTACTCTGCAGGATATAGCTAACATCAAACAAAGAAAGGTGAGTTGTTTAATGAGACACAGCTACATAGCTACTTACTACTCCTGGAATAGCTACTCTCCTGACCCTCTGGTGTTGGTACCATATTTAGGTAGTGCAGGGATATCATTTGAATAAAGAAACCATGTTGTTTTGTTGGTTGTTTTTGATGGCGGGTTGGCAAACTGTTAGTTGAATTCAACTGTCTGTAGGTCTGCAGAGTATATATATGTTGTCCTTATATGCAGTACATATTTGCCCATTCATTGAGTACCTATGCATTTTGCATATTGTGGGAACTGCAGGCTGCTTGACTCTTTTCAGAGAAAATGGATCAAAAACATTGATGTACAATCTGATATGGACTATGGTAGTTGTTTGAGGAGCCTTGAATTGTTTCCTTTGAAGAGTAGCTTTTTGCAGACAGACATGAAAAAAATACTGGACAACATTGCATGGTAAATATTTTGATCTGACAAAATATTTTTGCTTCCTCCTTGCTCTTCCAATATCTGCAGAAGCTATGTCCTTCAGTGTTAGATGTGTTGGTGTGGGGAATTGCTTGCCTGCTGGTTGAGTACACTTGACTGATATCACTCACTATATGCAAGCCCTTGCTGATCTGATGTATGATGATTTTTAAAATAAAAGCCCAAACATGTGATGTTGGTGTATACAAATTTTCTTTCTAAAAAGCTGTAACCATCTAATTGCTACATAGTCAGTTGCCTAAAGAACCAATTGCTGGATGGTTTTGTCCATAGTTTTTACTGTGCTCCCCTCACTCTATTAAGATGTTGTGTTTGTGCCCCTGCTCTGCATTCTGGCCTTGCCTGCAGTTTGGGCAGGCATAAGGCCACCAAGATGAGAAACACAATTTGTAGTAATGTTTGCAAACAAATTATAACTGAATGTAGAATGTTGTTTGGCACAGATCATTGGTGATAATAAAAATACATTTGTGACCTCTGAAAGTAGCTTACATTTTGAACCCTTTTGCACTTCCACAGGTGTAATAATTTCATTCACAATTGGTCACCAACATATATTCTGGATACTGTGTCAAAATTTAGGCAGCTGCTTGAAAAATTGAAAGCTTTAGTTTAACTCCAAAGCTACATTTGTTTGATAATACAAGCTAGTTACTGTTAGCTATTTCTAGCTTGATAAGAATTTTACTAACTACCACTGAAATGTCCAGAGGTCAAATTTATAGATGAAAAAGTTTTAGCTATGACATATTGTTAGCTAAAATTGCTTTTTATATTTTGCCATATTGCCTACCTTGCATTTCCATCAGGTGGAGTTGGAGCGGTCACACTACAAGTTTAAATGCGATACTTGCCAGCGGCATTACTCATCTGCTTTAGCACTGAGTAAGTTGAGCACGGAGAATCATCCATTAACTTGAATGGTTGTTTTGCTACAGATGAATAACACAGATTCATCTTTTGTATCGTAAGTTTGTTGCCTTCAAAGTGGCTTTTTGAGGCAAGAAACTGAACAATGGAACTGAACAAAAAACATACAGAATGATCTCTTACCTTTTTACCTTTGCAGCCCCCTCCAGCAGGTCCACATCAAGCGGGGAGCAGCAGAGCCGGGGGAGGCCAGCACAGCCATGCGCGCCAGTATGCTGTTGAGAACAGCAATGTTAACACAGGTATAGGAACTGGAATTAGTGCGCACTATTGGCTATCACATGAACCATCCGCATGCATGACATGAACAAA
>SDVV010020852.1:0-13242 GCA_016164225.1 Gammarus roeselii | reverse complement strand
AAGACAAGCACTGCGCAACAGGTACTTCAAAGTGACTAATGGACGGCATAATAACTCTGTTTGTTAAGATGTCATCGTGGGCGAGGGAAGGGGGCTGGCTGGCAACCTTCGGAACTTTGTTATATCAACAAAAAACAATATTTTTATATAATATAATCCTATAAACAGCAGTGAAGAATTTACCGCGATTTCTTCTCTGTGAATAAATATTCATTTGACTATTCAGGAGCTGTGTATAGTCCAACAAATGTACGAACGTCTAATAAAGAGTAGTCATTTGTTCCGTACGTAAGTGAGGAAATAATATTACTAGCTAATAAATCTGTTATCGGGGCCTTCGTTTGGGTCGCAAACACTCTAGTTGCATCCTTATCTGATCGTTTGAGGCAGGCAATGGGCTAAGGTGGCATTTGAGTAGGCACAATAAATGTTCGTTTGAGCCAGGCAGTGGGCAAAGTTGGCCTTTGTGTTGGCACAATCAATGCTCGTTTGAGGCAGGCAGTGGGCAAAGTTGGCCTCTGTGTCGGCACAATCAATGCTCGTTTGAGGCAGGCAGTGGGCTGAGATGGCTTTTTGAGTAGGCACAATCAATGTTCGCTTGAGACAGGCCGTGGACTAAGTTGGCCTTTCAGTAGGCCCAATCAATGTTCGTTTGAGGCAGGAGGTGGGCTAAGATGGCTTTTTGAATAGGCACAATCAATGTTCGTTTGAGGCAGGCCGTGGACTAAGTTGGCCTTTCAGTAGGCCCAATCAATGTTCGTTTGAGGCAGGAGGTGGGCTAAGATGGCCTTTTGAATCGGCACAGTCAATGTTCGTTTGAGGCAGGCAGTGGACTAAGATAGCTTTTGAATAAGCACAATCAATACGCGCTTGAGGCAGGCAGTGGGCTAGGATGGCCTTTGAGTAGGAACAATCAATGTTCATTTAAGGCAGGCAGTGGACTGAAATGGCTTTTGTGTAGACACAATCAATACACGTTTGAGGCAGGCATTGGACTAAAATGGCATTTGAGTAAGTACAACTAATACACGTTTGAGGCACACAGACTAAGATGGCCTTCGAGTAGGCCCAATCAATACTCGTTTGAGGCAGGCAGACTAAGATGGCCTTCGAGTAGGCACAATCAATACTCGTTTGAGGCAGGCAGACTAAGATGGCCTTCGAGTAGGCACAATCAATACTCGTTTGAGGCAGTCAGACTAAGATGGCCTTCGAGTAGGCACAATCAAAACTCGTTTGGTATGTAAAATAGGTTTATTTTTCCTTGACCAGTTGGTTCAATTTGATGTAATCAGTTTTCATTTGAAAAGACAACTTTACCGGTGACCGATCATTATTGGCACACAAGTCGTGTAATGTGTTCGATCATGTCAGTTTCCTTCTTCATTAAAACTCGAAGCTTAGGCCGACAAGGGGACCACGATAAAGTTACTTCCCGCGATCTCCTTTCGAGGCTTTGTCTGACAAGTGGACCAAAATGCTCCCTCTCGAAGCTTAGTCCGACAGGAGGACCAAAATGCTCCTACCAGTCTTCAGTAAACCGAGTTGACGTCAAATGACCATCAATAGATCACCTCTCCTTTGCATAACAGGCGAACAGTCATTTTCTAAAAGAGTAGATCACACAAGCAGCGACAGTAACCAGTGTTTGGATAAACTTCCGAGCACATATAAGCATAGATAAACTTACAGAGCAGCTGCTGCTCCTTTTCAAAGTCGGTTGGTTGCCTTAATAATCTCCGAGCCAGTGTCGACATGCGCCTAATAAAAATCTACGTTTGATCCATACATTCTTAATCGAACAAACACACCACTTATATGAGGACACGCTGCTAAGAAGCAGCCACACCAACGCTAACGAGGATCATAAAACATTCCGCCACGAACTTGCAGCACGTCATGCAGATTAGAGAGTCCATCAGCAAGATTGTGTTGATTGTCAAAATGGATTTATTATTTTAGTTTTTAAATTGATAATGAAAGTCATATCAGAAGTTGGCCATCTCTTTGACATCTTATAAACGAAAATTCAAACAAAATAAGATGCTCTGCGTTGTTTTGAGGCGTCGATGGAAGATTTTTTGCTAACGCACACCAAGTCGTCAGGCAATATGCCATCTTGCAGTCAAACATGCAAAGGCCTTATATATTGTCACCACAGATACGTCGTGACACTATTATCGGAAGCTTCTTCTAGGGATTGGACTGAGCAGGAGCTTTCCTCATCACTCTAAATCCAATCAGACCGCATTAACCCGTTCTATCGGGTTCTGCTCAGTGTTGCATGATAAGCCTCGACGGGCCTCCCGATGCCTTGTCATGGAGAGAAGTCAGATTCGATCATGGCTTCTATGCAGTCGCAAGACGCTGTATCCTATTGTTCCTTTCGCTTCATGTACTCTGTAACAGGGTACATCATAATGCTTTGAATCTAATTTCATCTGCATGACGTTAAAGAAACAGTTGCTATTTCCTCTCGACTTGAAGTTCACGTGCGTGAGATAACGGCGTGTGAACCTCAAAAACCTTTACGTGTTATTGGTCAATTTAGTGGTTTCTGACTTGTGATACCAAGAAATCATACCTTAGGCATAACTGGAATAATTATGTTCCATAACTATTGATACCAGAGAAGCATCATCTTATGCATAACTCGAGAAACTGTGGTTCCTGACCAGTATTACCAATAAACCCATACCTTACACGTAACTGAAGTATACATGAAAGTTTGGTAAAGGACTTAGCAGCGCATTACAGCTCAGCCCTCTCATGATCTTGCACAGGAAAATAATTCGTGTATTGTACTAAGCTTAGTTAATGGATTATACATTGCCATTGTTTGTTGGGTCAGCTGCGTTATCTTTGGCAGATTTTTACATGATTGAACTTGGTAAGTTTGTGTGCTGCGAGATTCGGCCTCCATTGTTTTTGTAGTGGAAGATGTTCATTCTCATAACTTGAGTAGTGCTAGTTGGTCCTATCATGGTTAGTCCTAACATGGTCTATCATTTGTCACCCATACTATTCCATATATATTTAATTTATTACCAGATAATCTAAAATTAGCAAGTGAGCGTATAAGTGTTGAATGTATGTGTACAATATGCCTACTTTACCTGAGAAATCAATCTCAACCCAGTTGATTCTCGGTTTACGTATTAAAATTGTCAACTCCATTTGTGTGTGGATCGATGAGAATATTGTACATACCCAATACTCTTATGTGGAGAAGACTGAACTAGTGGAAACTGAAGTGAAGCCGGAGGTAAAGGAAGGAAGCGAAGTGTTAGGTGCACTGAAAAGTGTAATGAGCTGCAGGACGTTGGGGATGGAAGCAAATAGAGGGCTGTATGATGGTATAGTTGTTCAAACTGTGCTCTACAGGGCTGAGACTTGGGAGTGAGAGCAGAAGTGAGAAGAAGGTTGGGCGTTTTCGAGGTGATATGTTAGAGCAGCACGGCTGGTGTGACGCTGAGAGATAGGATCAATAACGACGTGGTGTGAGAGAGTGCAGGGATGGTGAGAAGTCAGAGGACAGAGATGATTCACGTGTTCTGAGATGGTTTGGGCACATGGTGAGGATGGATGAAGGAAGATTGGTGAAGATATTTTTGAAGGCAGAGGCCAGTGGACGTTGGCCCTGGGGGTTTGGGTGGATGGATGATGTGAAGCAGGGAAGGAGAGTCCTGAGTGCGGAGGTAGCAAGAGAGCGTGCAATGAATAGGCGTGAGTGGAAAATTATTGTGAATGATGATTTCTGACGCTTCCCTAAAGTGCTTTCTCGTCATTGGCATCTCGTTGAGAGGCAGATGGTCATGGGGGGATGGGGTGGACATCATGACGCGGCATGGGTAAACCAATCACACTGTCGGGCCCTGCTGCTGACTCTGACCTCTGACCGCACTGGTGAGCTAGAAACGGACGACACCAAAATGATTGCTCTACTTAACGAATACTTTTGCTCTGTATTTACGTTAGAGAATCAGGATATTCCTAATCCTGAGGATATCGTAGCGGCAAAACAAATTGAAGCCCTCACCACAATAAGCTTTTCTCCCGCTGAAGCTATTATATATATAGATAAATTGAAAGTCACCATATCTCCAGGTCCAGACCAAATTCATCCTAGAATTCTATAAGAGACTAGAAATGAAATCACCGAACATTTATCAAACATTTTCACCCAATCTCTCACAAATGGCACCTGCCCCTCTAAATGGAAAGAGGCCAATGCTACCCCAATTTTGAAAAAAGGGGACAGAAAGTGTCCTGGCAACTACCGTCCAATTAGTCTCACCTCAGTCATTGGCAAGTTGATAGAAAGTTTGATAACGGATAAAATTACAGAATTCTTAGAATCAAACAAATTGATTGCGACTCCCAGCATGGCTTTAGACACAACCGTTCCTGTCTTACAAATCGGCTACTCTTTTTCAGAAATATAATCGAAATCCACGACACAAAATCTCCAATCGATATCATTTACCTTGACTTTCAAAAGGCTTTGATAAAGTCTCACACAAGCGCCTAATTAGTAAATTGCACAGCATCGGTATTCGAGGCGAGCTTAACAGCTGGATAAAATGCTGGCTTCCGGACAGATGGCAGCGAGTTGTACTAAACGGAGCTTCCTCCCCCTGGGGTAACGTTACAAGCAGCGTGTCTCAAAGATCCATGTTAGGGGCAGTTCTCTTTATAATATTCACTAACGATCTCGATGGAAACGTACACACAAACATTAGCAAGTTTGCAGACGCTACTAAGATCGGAGGAAAAGTGCAAACTGAACTAGAGTGTCATCAGATCCAACTAGACTTAAACAAAATTGTTGATTGGTCAGAAAAGTGGCAAATGAACTTTAATGTTGACAAATGCAAAGTTATGCACATAGGTCTTCATAATCCCAAACACGAATATTCAATGTCAGGAAAAAAAATCATTCACGTCACCGAAGAGAGAGATTTAGGTGTCATCATAAGTAACGACTTAGAAAGCATCAAGCAATGCAACGATGCTGCCAAGAACGGCAAAAAATGCAGGGATGATATGCCGCACTATCTCTTACAAAAACCAGCACAGTATGCTCAAGTTATTTAATGCATGTGTTAGACCGCATCTCAAGTATGCCGTTCAATTCTGGTCTCCATTCCTTTGAAAAAACGTTATTAAACTTGAGAAGGTTCAACGTAGAGCTACCAAACTCATCCCCTCAGTGCGGAATAAATCGTACGAAGACAGGCTTCGTGAACTCGATCTTTATTCGCTAGAGAAACGTCGAGTCAGAGGCGACATGATATAAGTGTGGAAGATTATGAAGGGTAAGGAAAACATCGACCGAGCGAGCCTTTTCACTCTAGATACAAACGGAGTGACTAGAATCAATGGATACAAAATCGTTGGGAAACGTTTCTCACTCGACATCATGCGCAATTTCTTCACGTATAGAGTTGTCGAAAAATGGAACAAACTTCCAGCGGAGGTTGTAAACAGCAATACAATCGAAACGTTTAAGTCGCTAGCTGCTCGATAAGGTCTACATAAATCGCCGATAACTAGCTAAGCCGTTCCATTTCCTGTTGTTATAAATAAAAATAGAAATAGCACATGAAGCTCTCGTAGACGTTCTACTTCAAAACTAATCCTCTTGCTACCAAAAGGCAACCTAGTTTGGGCCAATAGGCCTCTTAGACGTTCTACTCCAGAACTAACACTTTTGCTACCAAAAGGCAACCTAGTTTGGGCCAATAGGTCTGTTGCTGTCTTCCTACACTTGTAAACACTTGTAAACACTCATGACCCGAAGGACGAGTTGCATGGTCTCCCAGCCGGACCCTTTAGCGCATAAGGGCTCAGTTGTGTGAGTCTGAGTGTATGAGAGGAGTGTAAGGTGCACCTTGCCGTCGGCAACCCCCTTTTCTGGAGGATTCGCCC
Organism: Gammarus roeselii; assembly: GCA_016164225.1. Lineage (NCBI taxonomy): Eukaryota > Metazoa > Arthropoda > Malacostraca > Amphipoda > Gammaridae > Gammarus > Gammarus roeselii. The sequence continues at coordinate 7,311 of SDVV010020852.1, read as the reverse complement.
TAGTGTCTGCATCTTTGCTGCAATACTTCTAAGGTTAGGATACCTGCAGATTTTAAAATGATATATTTTAGTTCTATCATTATAAAATTTTCTTATGACTTCTAATTTTTTTAATCGATTCTTTCTTTTAACTAGGACCCCTTACCCTGAGCCGGAATTGAGCGTTTAATTTCATGATTGAGGTCAAGAAATATCGAAGTTTAAACTGTCCTCATCGTCTCCTATTTTATCCACTGGTCGTCTGTTTTAATTAATGTCAATAACAATAATTTATATTCATTTAAAGTCTTTTGAAAAGTGCGCTTCACTTTCTAGGCTTAGCAGGCAAAGTTTCGCTGAATTCCGCAAAAAAATATTTTTAATTTTTTTAAATGCTAAATAAACATATTTTGTTTGTTTGTTTTGTTTGTTTGTGCAGAGAGGGCGACTGATGTAGGAATAGTAGCAGTCTTCGTGGCGCATCTGATTGGCACAATCCTGGCGGGTCGCACATGAACGATATTGCATTGATAAATAAAGTACTGTTATACGATGAGCCGATGGGAGGAATTCCGGAACATATTAAAGCAATGCTTCTATAATTTGAGGCATTTGGAAATATCAGAATTTGCTTGCGCCCTGCTGGAGCTCACAAAGGCTTGCGTCAGATGTGCGGTAGAAATGGATCCTCCTAATCCAGTTATTTAAATCAAATTTGTGATTGCTACTGAAGATGCCTCAATTTCAAGACTCGCCAAAGGGATTAATTAGAGGAAATTGATGATCTTGTGGCATGACTGATTGATGGGTGTAACGTAACACTCCACAAAACCATTTCATTGAGTCAATCACATCTTAGTCATTTAACTCCAATGTAACCCAAGCCGTCGAATATTATTAAGTGCAGCATTCAACGTCAGTGTTTTGAATTATTACGTGACAAAAGAAAACTAATTATACGCTATTTCCATTGATGACTTTACAGTGAATTACTGATTTTTTGGTCCTGCACGTGAGAGCGTGCAGATAAGTAGGCTATTATTAACGCTCTCGTCAATCACACTTTGAGCAATCTCATAAATATCGACTGTTTGTGCCAGCATTATCGGAAGCGTGATGTTGTCAAGCCAATTGATTGTTTGAAACATATTTGTAGTGACATGGGCATGACTACAATCGTAAACTTGGTCTACCTATTTTTTACAGTACTGTTTTGCGTGCAGACTACAATAATTAAATTCTTTAAAAATACTATTTTGAAAAACCGTTACTTTCTTGATTGGTCCCATTGCTGGAGGCCGTTGTGTAGAATGGTTCTAAATTTTTAACGTTTTTATTCTATTTATTAGGGAAGTGGCGCTATCCCTCACAACGCTCTGATAGCCAAGGCCAATTCAAACAGATAATAATTCTAGAACAGCGCCAAAATACAACGCTACTGGAATTCAACCGCGCCAGGCCTGCGCCACCAGCTAGGCAAACAAGTGTCGCTTTAACCACGACTTATATCTTCACTCGTAAGTCTCGCCTTAATCAGTCCCAACCAGCAAATTTAGCTTATAAATATTTGCTCCCAAATCCCAAACACTTTAATTTTTTCATTTTTTTGTTTTTCTTTGTCGGTTGAAGATGTCAAGACCTCTTTGTCAGACTCCTAAACTCTGAAGGTTTGTTTAGCCCATGCAAACTGACCGTCAGAGATGATGGACGCCTGAGGCGGTCAAGCGCCGCAGGAGGGCTGAGATCAGACGTACCGGACCTGAGGTAAGATATTGGTGAGCCTCAATCCAGTGAAGCTCGAGCATTATTCTCAGTGAGTAAATGGGGGTGAATTTTCGACACGGTGTAAGCGACCTTGAACAGTGAGGATATGAGATACGAGAAACCTTGGACAGTGAGGATATGGGATACGAGACACCTTGGACAGTGAGGATATGAGATACAAAAAACCTTGGGTAGTGAGGACATGGGATACGAGAGACACTGGACAGTGAGGATATGGGATACGAGAAATCTTGGACAGTGAGGATATGGGATACGATAAACCTTGACGACATCGGAGGTGACTAAATCTCGATTTTCGAAGACGGGGAGGAACAGAAATGGTGTTAGACAGCGACATAGAAGTTTGCATATATTTTCCTTATATCATAGTTTTCTTAGCAGTGTTATACATCAGAAATACGGGCGTATTATCCTTATATCATAGTTTTTTAGCAGTGTTATACATTAGATATACGGGCCTTTTGCACACGTTTACCGTTGCTAAATGTTTGTTTACTCTTTTCCATTTTATAACCCTGGGACGCCGCACTTTTTGAAATTAATGACATATGCCGGGCCTGCTTTACTTTTCCAAGGATCCTCTCAGACTTCAGGAGCCGTAAATTTGCAAAGTATCGCAAATAACGACTTAGGAGCCGTCTGCTGCCGGATAGAACCTCAGACAATGGGTGACAAGAAAATCGTAAAAATTCCTTCATAAAACAAGGAATAACATTGGGCTTAAAAATTACGACACGAGCATTGACGCTTGTTATCCGCCCTTGTAAGTATTTTTAAAATATTCGCGACTGATACATTTTTTCAGATTGTTCGTAATTTGAAAAGCGAGGTACTCCCACGATTGTCGTACGACTGAGATCACACGGAAAAGTAAGCTATCTTTCGAAAGAGGCAAACTCATGCTAAAATCAATGAAACACTTTTATTTTCTCTTAAAGTAATTGACCAGTATTCAACCTAATTTCGTATATCCTGATTTGAATCACCAATTTTGTATATCCTGATTTAAACCACCAATTGTTATGTAGAGGTGCATTTATTTTTGAACTCATTAGAAAACAAATAGATTTATTTTCTGTATGTTACCTAATTTCTGTTTGCTTTGTATTTTACGCAGTGGGATCGGTTTGAATGTAACTGCTAGTGCCTCAGTCAGTGCTGAAAAGGCAGCCGCCGGAGAACGTTGGGCGTCGTGTTTCTGCCCAGCGCATGCGTGGAGTTTGCGTCCGCTTCACATTTATTTGAGAAAAATTGTTTTCACAATTGGTATGCAACTCTAGATTTAATAACTTTAGTTGGTGTTACCTTCAACCGAACGATAAGTAGCACACAAGCCGCACACCATATCAACTGTTGTTATCCATTACTGTTCAGCAATCTATTAACTTCTTTGTATCGATGCCGGTTTGAATAATTGGCTGAACATGCAGTTCAACGGGAAATATTTTATTGTACATTTGATGTCCAATTGTGGAGAAAATTGGCATTTAGAAGCGTAATGTGAGGAGTTTCCATTTGTAGCATTCCTTTGCCCGGACCGAACGAACAAATCCATTTCTGCATAAATTATGAACATTATTTCTTTCTAAACTAACTCTCAGATTCCTTGTGTTGCTCTCCGCTTTATGAGCCGACTGGTTCACTCTTTATCAGTATAAACATAACCTCATCAAACATTTATATGTCTTGTACACGATAATCAAATTAAAAGTCCTATTGCATTATAGTTTCGATAAATACTTTTCCTCCGGGACAACCTATTGAATTTACGCACATACTAGTTTTACCACGGTTAAAAAACAGGAAGAGTTTTCTTACGGTGACTTCTTGCCTCCATCGTTGCATGAGAAATGGAGGGGTCCTCCTCCGAGGCTGCAGACGACTGGACAATTTTTCTCTTTCAAGTCCCGCCTGCCTCTCAATCTGAGTCTGGCTGTAACCAAATGGGAGAGAAATGAATTTGTGGACTTCAAAGGGCGACACAAATTCGAGGCATTGGATCCAAAGCTTTTGCTCGAAGATAGAGTGACCGTTATGTGCTTTGAGAGGTGTGACTAGTGACCGTTATGTAATTTGAGAGGTGTGACTGGTGACCGTAATGTGCTTTGAGATGTGTGACTAGTGACCGTTATGTGCTCTGAGAGGTGTGACTAGTGACCGTTATGTGCTTTGAGAGGTGTGACTAGTGACCGTAATGTGCTATGAGAGGTGTGACTAGTGACCGTTATGTGCTATGAGAGGTATGACTAGTGACCGTTATGTGCTATGAGAGGTGTGACTAGTGACCGTTATGTGCTACGGAATGATGGACTATTTTGAGAGTGATCAAATGCCGAGAAGCCACGCTAGTTTGGCTCTAATTAATTCCATTGGAGTAGGCAGCTCACGATTGGGTAAGCTGGTAAGGATGAGTAAAAACTGTACAGCGAGATTTTTCCTTGGCACCCTAAATGTGTTCAACGTTTTAAGCACTCTGAACTAGTGATTGAAAGGGAATGGAGAGAACGTCAAAGAGGTTCTGTTCAATGCGCGTTCTAGTGTTTGAGAACTTATTTCAGAATGAAGGAAAGTTTGCAGAATTGAATTTAGGGGAGTTGATTGGTTAATTAAATCCGACAAGTTTGCCAGATATTGCCTGATGACTTTATAGACCAACTAGTGTAATCAATTATTCTGATACTGAAAAGGACAAGGATTTTCACCCGACAAAATTTGTGCAAATTTTTTGGTTTCATAAATTCTGGATACGGAAGGTTATCAAAAAATTAGTGGGTGGATATACACATACGAGATGAATAGATTTTTTTTCTCGTTAGTATGCAATGCAATTTCTGACGTGGTTGAATGATTTGTCCATCAGCATTTCGTGAACAAACAATGTCTGGGTTCAAACCACGTTTGTGGATAAATACCGTTTGTATGGAAATAACGTTCGTGGGCAAACAACGTTTGTTAAACAAAGAGCGTTTCTAAACAGCGCTTGTGTTCAAGCAACGTTTGTGTGTAGATAACGTTTGTGGGTAAACAACATAGGCAGACAAACAACGTTTGTAAACAGACAGCGTTTGAAGACAAGCAACGTTTTGGGTTAACAACATTTGACGACAAACAACAGTGGAAAAAAAAACAAGTGGCCGACAAACAACGTTTCTAAGCAAATAACGGTTATGGGCAATCAACGTTTGTGGGAAAACAACTGGTCCTGCGGTCGTCGTATTTCCTGTCGACCATGTTGTCACTGGAAAGCATGGAGCCTGTCGACCATGTTGTCACTGGAATGCATGGAACCTGTCAACCATGTTGTCACTGGAATGCATGGAGCCTGTCGACCATGTTGTCACTGGAATGCATGGAGCCTGTCGACCATGTTGTCACTGGAATGCATGGAGCCGGTCGACCATGTTGTCACTGGAATTCTGGAGACTGTCAACCATGTTGTCACTGGAATGCATGGAGCATGTCGACCATGTTGTCACTGGAATGCATGGAGCCTGTCGACCATGTTGTCACTGGAATGCATGGAGCCTGTCGACCATGTTGTCACTGGAATGCATGCAGATCAAACTATTTTAGAAGTAGCTTCAACGCAATAATAACAGATTGTCCTTTGAATAGCGTGCGTTTGACGAACGAAGTAACAGGCAGTCATCTGCAAGTCGTCACCTCAGAAAGGTTTGTTTTTAATTATCCAGGGCTATGAAGGGGACTTGTTAAAGGCAGACTACACCTTGAAATTGGCAGGTAATGTAAATGGTGACTTGCAATTAATATCCGTAGATTTTTATATCGAACAAAACTACAACCCCGCATTTACATATTTTCATTTACTTGTGGGAAATCATAGTCGAATTGACATGGGCATGTATTTATTTTATGAGTTTATTATAGAAATATTGACTCTATTAACAACCCCAATGAACCCAATTATCATTTACAATAACTGCATAAAAATGTGTGAAACCATGAGTACGTTGCCAGATGACAATATTCTAATCGAAGCCTCCTTCTAACAGGCCCTTATTTTAAATCGCCGATATTGCGAGTTGAAATAAGGATCAATTCAGCTCTATTCAATTCATTCTTTGTGCCGGTCTGCGTGTACTGCAAGTTCAGGTACCATGTAATCAGATCAGCACAACAACGTCAAAAAAGGAGGGTCTCCCGCACAGCTTTCATGTGTACATAACGTGACAAAAAGCTTGTCACGGTATGTACACAACGGGTGTGTAGGGAGGAGAAGCTTAGTTAATAGTCTGCTGTTTGATGAGAATATATTTAATGATTTTGATAGATTATCGGTTATACACCCAAGATTGTTTAACGTGAGTGTACTTTTCAGAGTTTCTGGTCAAATAATTTTAATCGAAGAATATGAGTACTGGGAGTGCAATACGCATTTACGACCATAATATACTACATTATGTGCGACTAAATGGTCTATTGCGACCAGCAAGAGGTATTTATGGTTCCAATTCACCACAGCCTAGATTTTGGTTCCATTTACCAAAAGCCAAATTGTATTTCCTTTTACCATAGCCCCCCTTTAATCCCATTTACCATGGCCCAGATGTGTTTCAATAACCATTGCACAGAACATATCTAATTTGTTTACATTCCCAAGCAGTGTCCAATGTTTCGTTGCCCGCTCCCAGCTTGGCAGCTCTGTCCTTGTGCTCTGTTCAAAGCTCCCTGATTGTTCCCAATTTACTCGAGATGGCCTACACTTGGCCATATTATCCAGGCCAGCGAGCCCTACAAGCATTCCCTTATAGTAGTGAAAGGCCGAATATGTAACTGAACTATCATTACAGGTAAAGGATGCTGGAGTCTTTGCTATAGTACTCGTAGCACAATTGTCTGAGCCTGTTCCAAGCTTCCATAGGCTGGTTGCAGGCGGTTTTTCATCATCCTCCTCAGCTCCTGCGCCTAATTATTCACCTTGATTTGTTGCAATTGGTTCACAGAACTTCAGCGATACAATCTAATATGATTGAGATATTTTTATTTTATGATCAATTCTATTCTTCTTGTCAGTATAAGGCAGTAGTGGGCCTTTGTAGGCGACTCTGATGGATGAAAACTGCTTCCATTTCCTCTTACATCAGATTGTCTTAAGGTATTTCATGAAAGAAAGACGGTAACTTTAAACTCAGACGCCTCATTTTCATTAGTGATCATTTTGCATCACAGAAGACCGTGGAAGCGAGGACCCACTCTTTGAAACACGTATGCCTCGATGCTTACTAATGACACGCATCATAACTTGAGCTAACACGCTTTGAAACACGTCTGCCTCAATGCTCCCTAATGAAACGCATCATAACTTGAGCTAACACGCTTTGAAACACGTCTGCCTCAATGCTCCCTAATGACACGCATCATGACTTGAGCTAACACTCTTTGAAACACGTCTGCCTCAATGCTCCCTAATGACACGCATCATAACTTTAGCTAACACGCTTTGGAACACGTCTGCCTCAATGCTCCCTAATGACACGCATCATAACTTGAGCTAACACGCTTTGAAACACGTCTGCCTCAATGCTC
>SDVV010020851.1:0-13242 GCA_016164225.1 Gammarus roeselii | reverse complement strand
TTTTTCCCACGCTTGTAACCATCGTCAATAACAATTGACAAAACGAAGGATAACTATATCCCACTGGCTACCTCAAGAGATGGGAAGGAAGAAGCAAGTAACTACATGCCTGGCCAGTCGAGTAAAACTTACATAGCATCTATTCTGTATACAACGAGCCTGCCATGACTCACGTTGAGGCTTCGGTGGAAAGGAGTCCTAAATCAAATCTGTAAACAACATTTCATCAAAAAATTAGGAGAACTAATTAAGTAAATAAATGTTGATTTGGTTATGAAAATTTTACTGAAGTAGATGAAATATCCTAATAAATAGTGAATTCAGTCAACCTTACATATTCTTGCAAATTTGTCGACTTAATGAAGCAATTTGCCATAAAAACGGCAAAAACTTATCAACATCGTTCTTTCATTTTAAAGTTTAATGATCGCCAACTGCATAAAAACTGTCCTCAACCACCAGCTACCTAGCTATATTTGTGGGATACAGCACAAAAAAAATATAGCTTGAAAGCTCTCGAAACCTATCAGACACACAAGAATCTAAACCAAGGGATAGTAACCTCATAATACATAATTGGTTTCCAAGCTGATAACCATATAAATCCCGAATCCTGTAAATTAAGATTTTCCTATCTTCGTTAATAATTTCTTCTGTTGGCCAATCTAGGAGCCCTTCGTCAAGGGAAGAAAAAGCATTTCAGTTATTACAACATCCCGAAGAAAACATCAAAGCGCGACCAACACCAGCCACATGCAGTAGCTAAAACGCATGGATTCCCCTTGCTCACGCCACAAAACAGTTCCTGACAGGGAATATCGTCAGACTGAATTGGATATAAAATTCAAAATCAAATAAACTACTGCAATACAATGCATCTTTGTTGCCGGCCTAATGCAGCTAATGCTGCATTAGGCCGGCCTATGCATCTTTGTTGCCGGCCTAATGCACTCAAGCTCTGCTTCTATACGCGGGCCGTGGCCACGTGCAGGCCCACTTGGTTGCTCAACAGGATAAAGCTTTCCTCGTTGTTCAACTAACGTAAGTTCCACCAAAGCCTCAACGTGAGTTATAATAGGCTCCCCCGTAGGGCGCTGAAATAAAAGAGTAAAATATTAAATGCAAGAAGAAGCCAGGAACTACTTTAAACGAGGCAATTAAATATGTTGTACGATACAATAAGAAAATGTGAATATACTTCACCGAATGGGCAGAAGTCGAACTATTAACAGTTGTATAGCTGAATAACAAAGCACCTGGAAGCCAACATCAGAAAAACTCATACAAAAAACTGACAAGACGTTAATACCATCAACAAATAAAACCAGGTGTTGCAGCCAGACAATGTCGTAGGTGTCCTCCTTGAAAGTTTGTAATTAACAGACACGGACCAAGGCCAAAACCAGTTGGCCGAGCAATAACCCTCAAGTATCAAGCAAATAATTAGCGAACAGTCCTCGGGCAACTAAAGGATCGATAGACAATCCTCCTTCCTTGATAATGACAGACCATCAGTTTCATTTCTAAGAAGCATTTTCATCCCAAATGAAGACTTAATCGCGTGCAGAACTCAACATGGAAAAGTAACATGGATTCAAAATGTGTTGTACCTCCACAGTAAACATTAAAAGTAATTTTTATATTATATTAAGAAGCCCATCTCCACCAGGTTGTTTGGTTGCGTGACCGCGATAGCGCACGCATCTCAAGGTCCCTTGATGTCAAAACAATGCATAGTAGTCAAACTCTTCATAGATTATTCGAATAAAACACAATGAAATGCTCTGTGACGAACATTTGTCTACGGTAAAAGCTTCACTTAAATCACAAACTATCATTGTATGCTATAATTTGAAACCAAGCTAAAATTCAATTTGCCAAGATTATTCAGCAGTAATGTTGAGGTTGAGGCATTAACCTCTTAGCTAAAATGTAAAATTCATTATTGAAATAAACAATGTCTTTGGTGAATATTTTCATCGTTATATTTTACACTACACGTCGCCTAAAAAAACATTTACTCAAACGACCAAGTAATTGAAACAAAATCACGAAAAAAAAACAAGCAAGAAATTGCCAACCCTGAATAGCTCGTAAGGCGGACCACCGGTGGAGACAGCATCTCCACCGGCTTTAGTTTGGCATACATTTCCAGCGTAGCGCAGTAGAAACGGCCATAAATGCATCCCAGCGCAGGACTTCACTTAAAACGCATGAACCTATCAAGTAAACGAGATAATTCCCTATGAGACAAGGTTCATTCCAAAAGCGTAGCATGAAATCCCTCGAGCGGGACACCGAGCTAGCCTTCAATTTTAAAGTTTGATTCGAGCCTCATTTCCACCGGAGCCTTCAATTATAAGGTGTTGGGTAGAAGTCATTTGTTCGCAGCCTTGATCAGATTAGATTAGAGTGACGAGGCTTTCTAGCGCGCTGGAATCATTGTCCTTCTGGTGCCAAATTTCAAACCAGCAAACAGTGCTGCATCAAGTTAGTCTTTGTTTTTATTCTTTTTCAATGTTCGAGTTAAGGTTTACTACTGCGCAAAGTCAAAGTCCTTTACGCGGCGAACGTCTATGGTATACACGGGTGCCACAGGATTTATTTATTTATTATTTGCTTTCAAGTTCCACCGGAGTCCCAACGCGAAGTTAATGCAGACTCCCCCGTAGGGTGCCACAGGAGGGACAGGAACTCTCAAGGTGCTGAGGCCATCTGGTCCCAGCACTCCCCGGATGGCAGTAAGGAGAAATAACACACTACCAACCATGCTTCAGAGCTCCAAGGACCTACAGTAATCCTTAAGGAGCCGGCTAAGCGCTCCAACACCTGCTGAGGTGGAAGATGAAGAAGACAGAAAATGGGGATCCCATGCATGAGATCTACACTAAGTGTAGGGATTTTCACACATGAGAACAGCAAGAAGGGAAAGAAAAAGGAAGGAATGGTCGTAGAAAAGGAAATAGTTAGAACCGGTGTGTGTATGTTAGAGTGAGTGTGTGTGTGTGTGTGTGTGTGTGTGTGTATTTGTGTGCAGCGACTAATAGGAGAGTTGTTAAGGAGTCTGAGACAAGTTTAAGGAAATTTGAACTAAACAAAAGATGCTACAGATACATACAGATACAGACACTAGGCCGCATCCCCCAGAAAGGGGGGTGGCCGACGGCAAGGCGCACCTCACACCCTCATGCGCTCACACTCACACAACTTAGCCCTTTTGGGCTGAAGGGTCCGGTCGGTACGAGTGCAGTCCGAGGATCTGTCGTCAGCAGCAGGGCCCGACAGTCTTCACTGGTTTGCCCCCGCAGCGTCATAATGGCCGGCCCACCCCACCCACGGCCAGCCCGACAGCGGGGTGCCCAGAGCGGGAAAGCACATCAGGGCAGCGTCAAAATCAACCGTTCACAACCATTCTCCACTCACGCCTGTTCATAGCACGCTCTCTCGCCCCCTCCACATGCATGTCTCTACTTCCCAACGCCTGCTTCACACCATCCATCCACCCAAACTGGGTCTAACATAAGATGCAAAGGAGGTAAATAAAAAATCAAGTAAATCAGGATGGAGGAGAAAAGGAGAGAGTAGAGGGTGAAGAAGAGGAGAGTCTGAAGGAAAATAAGGGTGTTTACCCCCCGGTTGAGCCGTGATCCCGTGCGGCCCCGGAACCTAACAGATGCCTGTTGCGGCAGCCATGACCAGCATTACTTAGTGACAAAGCAAAGGTAAAGCGATGAAAGCTGGTGGTCTCTGCAGCTGACACTGACCCAGGACCTCAATCCTGCCCGAATTGTGTGTTGCGGGATCCTGGCCAGACCCTTCAACGCTATAAGGCCAAGCGCCAGTGCATGAAAGTAGTGAGTAGTATTTATTTATTATTTGCTTCCTTGCTCCACCGGAGTCCCAACGCGAAGTTAATGCAGACTCCCCCGTAGGGCGGTTAAGTAGTGTAAGATAGGTCTTTCTGCCGACCACCCCCTTTAGCGTATTCGGTTTTACGTTTGTATCATTAAACTGCTAACACATTTTTCAGAGAGCCTTTTATGGGCGAAACAACAAGGTAAGACATGGGCCGTAACGGTGGACGTTCTATCAACAGATTGATTGCCACTGGTGGAAATAATGCCCAATTCAATTGCTATGCAGTGATAAACTCGTGCCATATTTTTGCCACGCGGAGCTGCACTTTTCAAACGTTCAGTAACTGGCACATCAACAAATAGTCAGCGAAAACTTAGTCAACAACAATTAGCCCAGAAATCCTGAATGGTGCTTTCAAAAGTTGATAAAGCAAAAGACGCCTCAATTCCTTTTTCTGAGCTTAAAATAACATACAGACGCTAAGTAAGACACTAGAGTTAGAAAACATGGCAAGGCACCATGAACGTGGATCTCACAATCATAAAAAAATTAGAGATTGCAATTGAATGGCGCAAGGCTATAACAGAGTTGTAGTATACAATTTTATAAGAATCTTCAACATGAAAAAAATATTAATAAAATATGAACACGAGAACATGACCAAGTCCGTTTCCTCTGCTTGTGTATCAACGTAAAAAGAACCGAAATACCAATACCCACGTATTGGCCAGTGCTCGTAGTTCATAACAAGCCGATACCGATAATCAGATATTTTTTGTTTACTACAGATATTTTATTCTCTTGGCAATTAGTTACGAAACATATTGAAACTCTTCATTATGGTATTCAGCTCACAAAAAGACTAACCATTGCAATCGACACTAGACGATTTAATGCATGAAAGAAAATGGTATCTGCAGAAATGCCATGGATACCAATCCTGTAGAAAAACACGGAGCACGCAGATACATCCCTAAATGGAAGCGCATCCTATTTGACGGTAACATGCCTATACCAGCACCTGTCAGGTAGTAGGTTAGGTTACTGCAAAAAATCGTAGGCACATTCCATGTTCTTAATAAAGGGTATTATTTGGTAACCGGTGCAGTCTTATCGCTCAACGCCAATAAGATATTCTGCCGCTATAATACCGTAAGTATTTATCAGTGCAATATGTGCAAGTCGTGAAATACAGAAGGCGATCTGTTAACATGATATTTATAGATAGTCTCCATGTTTATACTCATTGTAGGAAGAGCGGTTTGATGTGAGAACTTCTCTGTGGTAATACCTGCACAAAGCTGACCTCTCAAAAAATCATTCGTCACTATGACTGTCATGCTAGTGAGACAGTTTCATCAGCGCCTGCACAGGTTACCAAGAAACGAGATTGGCGTGACGAGGCTTTCTGGTGCGCTGGAACCGGTGTCCTTCTGGCACTATGAAGAGCGGTTGACTAAACAACCAGTCTGTGGCAACTACCTTAACATAGACGACTTCTCTGAATGATTCATTTGTCCCGGTATGAATATTGACTCGATCGTGCTAATGACACAGGTCACCAACATAAAAGCAGTTTAGAAGTTTCATCAGCGGCTACGCAGGTAGCCAAAAAAAAAGGCGACAGGAAGCCAGACAACCGGGAGAATGAAGCGGTGATAAATAGCCGCAACCACCATTCCATGAAAGGGAGGAGTCTTTTCAGCCTATTGCCGGCAGATGCTGAGTAGCTACCGTGCCGGCACATGATAAGCTAAGCTAAAACAAATGCATTGGAACATAAAAACACATAAGTAGCTAGAACAGAACTACAGGAAACGCTTATCCATCTATGCAACACAACATTCGTATAATACTAAAACAGATAAAAATGCAAACCAAACGACAAACAATGCGATAGCATCACGAGACTATTCTAAGCGGATTGGACTGCTTGGCAAGCCTCGTGCAGAACTTGGGAAACCTTCTTTAACGCTCCCCTTGGGCAGTTTATGAGAATGTAAATAGACGAATGGCAGCACTTCAAGAAGCATGCATAAGTAAGGACTTGTTATATGATCTTGCTCGGGTAGCTTACGAGAAGGTCCAAATCAAATTAGTCGCTTGCAAACCGTGCGTCGACGGAAGCGTTCTTGAAGTTCGTGTTCGGGCACCTTACGAGAAGGTCCTAACAAAAATAGCCGCTTGCAAACCGTGCGTCGACGGGAGCATGCTTCAATTTCAGTTCGTGCTCGAGCAGCTGACGAGATGGTCTTTGATAATTAGCCGCTTGCCAAGGCTGCTCGAATAACTTATCAGCAGGTAATCATAAGGTGGGTGAGGGTACAGTAACGCAATAGTAAGAGGCTTGAATATTAATGGCCTCGTGCTCTATAGTTGGCAATTGGTACAGTCACCTCACCGTTTTATTTGACAGTTTCTGGAAGCATAAATGAGTGGAAAACGATCTATCCTAACAGATATCGCCCGTATAGATCGATGGAAAAATGTAACTACTTCAATTGCTGCAGATTAATACAAATGCCTACTTTTTCAGGTCGTGAAACACAGCGAACGATTAGATTAGGCAACAACAATTTTAGAGGACAGCTGGAACGGTCGAGAAAAATTTCCAGATTTTAAGATGCAACAACTGAGAACAGATGGCATCTTCCTTTGTAGTTAGCGAGCGTTAAGAAGAATTAAAACTATTTTCACAAATAATTCAACGAAGGTTGTGATTTGAGTCACAACAAATTAATCTGATCGCGGCTTTTAAATGGCCATTGAAAGAGCTACAGAATAGAGTGGATAAGTAATATTTGTTGTACCGCTGTGGAACAAGAAACGTTTACGATCTCTCTTTGCTTTTGTGGATTAGATCATTGATGATCATCTCTGGTGCGCTGGTCAGAGTCTTCTGGTGCCGAGTGTCAGCTCAGCTTTTAGTGCTGATCAATCAGAAGACAAATTTTAGATTAAAGTTCTTCGGTTTACTATTGCGTTAAGTCAGTGCCTTTTATGCTGAAAACGTCAAAGATATGCTCGGATGCCACAGAAGGAACGGTAACTGCAAAGATACTGAGGCCATATTGAAGCAGATAACTCGCTCGGTCGGCAGCAGCTGAAAACTTTCTTGAAAGAATTCCCAAACAAATGGCAACCCTGCCTGATAAGAGAATTCCTGTTCAAACCTCTAGCTTGATACGGGCGGATGAATCTTTTTTGAGAAATGTTCAACTATCCAAATATTCTCGTTGTGGGTACTCGGGTGTCTTCAGCAAAACCTGAAATTTTTCACTGCTAAGTGCAGATATGTGTACTCACTACAGACAATCGTCAACAAATTAATATTGGCAGAAAGGGAGGTACGGTCCATCGTTAGCCACCACTGCTGGAAGGTATACAGCACTGGAAGGATATTCCACACAGGCATAGCTATTGCTGGAAAGTAGATACTTGGCGGAGACTATTTTCCAGATGGGGTTACAACAACTGTCTCATCAATGAGCACACCAGACCTCTGAAGCAAGCATTACCCTCTTCAAACGCCGAACCGCCCCCAGAACTCCACTCCTACTTTTCACCAGACCAAAGGTCCGAGGCGTTGCCCTCGTCCAGGTGCATCCGTTTCATGTGGTTCTGTAGCAGAAACTTCCTGGTGAAGGCGGTACCGCAGGCACCGCACTTGAAAGGCTTCTCGCCGGTGTGGAGGATGACGTGACGCTTCAGGTCAGTGGACCACCCGAACCGTCGGCCGCAGAACTGGCACACGTACTTACGCGATTCATACTTGGATCGGTCTGCAGGGGCTGGTTGCCTCCCGCCGCCGCCGTTCTCGGGACTCACTTCGCCTGACTTGCCCTCCTTCTCAGGCAGGGAAGACGAATCCTCGGAGTGGCTTATGAAGGACTGCTCCGCCATACAGTTGGTCTCTGTGGATGATGTTTGAGCCGTGCAACTCGTTTTAGGACTTGAGGCACTAGCGCTCGACTTCTCTGCTAGCCCGATGCAGGGAACGGTGTTAGAGGCAACACTACCTACATCACAGGGACCCAGACCAGTCATACTCGAAGTGGAACACGGCAAGGAAGCGCTCATTGAAGTGGTTAAAACAACAGTACTAGCATTCACAGCACTAGAAGGAGGAACAGTGGAGCTGGTTAAATTTTGTAATGATAAGCTAGAAATGGCTCCAGTGGAGAGTGCAGGCACATTCGGGGCTACGAAAAGAATTGGATAATCGGTATTTGATGCTGAAGCTAAGGGACCACGTGAGTTAGATACAAACGGTACAGAGTTACTGTTGCTGGTGCAGAGCAATGGGACGACGTTGGGAGAGGACACTAGAGGAATGCCGCCAGAGCTAGGAACCAGTGTGACGTTGCTGGTGGAAGCTAGAGGAACGATAGAATTGTTTCCTACAGGGAGGCCGGAACTGGTGATCAGAGGAAGAATTGAATTATTCACCAGGGGAACCATCGAATTTGAAACCATTGCTAAGTTAGAACTGGAAACGATTGTGTTTATTGAGTTAGTCATCAGCGGTCGGCAGAAACTATTATTCAAAGAATAAGTTTCGCTGGGAACTAACGATACACTGGTATTTGTCAACGATACATTTGAGCAAGAAGAGGACGATTCAGTACTCTTGTTGAACTCCTTTGAAACATAATTGAGAGGTTGGCCAAGGGATATTAACGGTAGAGCCATAGAGGTCAACGAGCCATTTGAAGAGGAAGGCTCAGAGTTATCCCTACGTATCGTATTGGAGTTCTCGCATTTAATTGTGAGCAAAGAAGAAGGCGCGGTTGAAGACACAACATACCCACCGGACGTTTGTAACAGAGGACATGAAGTAGTGAATGGGGAGAGGCGGCGTCCAGAATCGCTCAACAGAGGTTGGCAAACCGAGTTTGACATCGCATGAAAAGTGACGACTGGGGAAAACACTGAATCCTTTTGGGGTGACTTCATTTGTTGGCAAGAGACCACTGACCCCAACGCTGTCACGTTAGAAGAGGTCGTCGGTCCTGACGCCACTGGTGCCGAGCTTACGCTACCACTTACGGTCGCTGTTGATGACGCGAGACTGGACCGGCCACCAGACCCTGAGCGACTCCTTGCGCTCGTATTTGGTGCGAGAGATGAGGGAGCACTATCAGGACCCGCCGAGTCGTCTTCCATGGTGACCGAACACAGTGTCATGGGATCCATACCGTCCCGTTGCTCGTCATCGACGTTCTTTTCGTCGTCAATAACCATCCCTCCGTCATCCGAATCGTCCTCTTCCAAGTCCGTGCAAGAGGACTTACGTTGACCTCCTGCTCTTCTGAATGAACTAATCCCACTAGTACCAGAATCTATGTGCTTCTTGTCTGACTTCACTACGGGAGAACTAGTACGTTTAGGAGTGCGCTGGTCGCCGAAATTCGAAGTAGATGCTCCCGGCGACTTGGCAGTAGCACAATTCGTTGTGCCTCTGATATCATCTTGCTGTGGAAGAAGGACGAGCTTGACCGCTTGAGAGGCAGAAACCTTACCAGCAGCGGTCATGATCTGTGTCGGGGCAGAGAGAGAGGACCGTCTGCCTGGGCTCCCTGCTACGCCCTTGCTGTGATCGATTTGAGGAACTATCGTCAGAATGTCAGGAGTCTTCGGGGAGGAGTTGTACCGCTTGCCAGGCGGTTCAGACCCCACTTGTGGAACTATTGTCAAAGAGTTATACCCGGAATCAGGGACGAAGGTGAGGCAGTTAGTGTCAGGAATGGACGAGCTCATGATGGGTCTGGAAGTGACAGTGTCGACGGTAGAGGTGTTGCTCCTGGTCACTATCCGCAGGCCGAGGCTGGGGTTGATCATCACGATGCCATCCGAGTTGCTACAAGCATCGAAATGGTCTGGGACGCTATGCAAAGGAGTTTTTTCGCCACAAGGCATTGATACAGCCGTAAGGGGAACACCGGCACTTGCCAGTAACTCCTTGCCACGCTCAGACAAGTGAGGAGAAAAATTAGACTTTGAAAATCCTGACCAAAAAGGCGAATAGGTCGAACTTATTGTCAGCGCACTATTGAGAGTAGAAACAACAGGAGGTGCAATTTTCTTACTATACAGCGGACTTCTAAATGTAGAAGAATTTTTGGGCGAAATCAAGGTAGGAGTAGACGTAGGGCCCTTTCCAGACGCTAAAACCTTATTCAAAGTAGGTTGTTTAGCTGCAATAGTTTTAAAATGCGCGATAGAGCGAGTAGGAGCCATCTTCTTGAGTGGCTGAATAGAAACTGTGTTATTGGAAGAAGGCAAGGAAGGGACTGGACCACGCGGATGCAGAGAGCCTAAAGTAATGGGGGAACCATCGACGGCCGGATGAGGGGAGCGGAGAGGAGAAGGCTGGTGTAGCAGGGTGCTTTGTCCGCCGTCACAGGGTCGTTTACTGTTCCCTTCACGCGTCGCGCTAAGCAAAACACCAGACCCTGCTCCAGATGATGCAACAGTAGGAGACAACACTTTTGGACGGATGTTGACAAACTTAGTCGTTTCCTTAACTTGGTTAGAAGAACCTTGAACACTAGTATTAGAGTTTGCTGATGTTTTGTTCAATCTAGGGATTGGTATTTTTAGAATGACATCGTTTTTCTCGGGTTTATCGCGCTTCTCCTTCATGAGCGACTGATCGGCCACTAAAGGGATTGGAGTGGCAAGATCTAATGGTCTCAAGCTGTCAGCAACTTTCGTCTCAATCATGTGGGTGCCAAGAACTGTAGCCACAACCCCGGTACTAGTGGAAAACAAAGGCGTGTTGTGCGTGATAACTTGACTGCTGCTTAGTTGACTCGAATAAACTTTACTTTTAGGAAACACAACGGCCGCCGCCTTGCGGTTGCGTTTCCCTGCAGACAGGCCAGTTGGAGGCTCGGATGCATTCAGACCCTGACTGCTGGAGGACCGGCCGCCCCGTGCTTTGTCTGGTTTACTTACATCACCTCTACCCGTACTTGAATTAAAAGGGGAACAATACTTGAAAGGATTGCTTTCAAGTCGAAACCCTTCTAAAACCTTCGCAGTCCCAACATGAGTACTGCTACTACTGCCTTTTGTCAAGTGATTCCTCTTGCCGCGTATACTCTGCAACGGGGTTCTTGAGAACGAGTTGCCAGTACTCGTGAACTCGCTCTGTTGAACACTTTTGTCCCAGTCGTTATCAAGTACTTCAACATCGCTCGAACTATCGCCGTCAACCGAAATAGAGTTCTGTCCTATGAGAAGCCCTGTCGCAACATTCAATTGTCTAACAGCCGTAAATGGAGCCACTGAAGTACTTATATCCACCATCTCTCCATTGAAGTTCTTATGCGGCACCCGCCCCGCCGCCGCTCTGATGCGGCCCGGCCTCCCGACGGTCTCGCGCTTCTCCAGGCCAACAGAAGGCGCGTGATAAGGCGGCAGCGGAGCCTTACGGCATGCTACCGTCAGTTCTCCTTCCCTGTTGATGTTATTTCTGTTTACCACTTCTGAAGTGACAGCGGTGGGAACAACAGCAGCCGCACCAGCAAGGGGAACTGCAGGCATGCGGTCCCAGGGCATCTGCAGGCCTTGTAACACCGGCACCCGGTCAGTGTTGTTACTGTCGTCACTGACGTGGATGCCGAAGTGCCACAGCAGAGAACGAACGGTGCAGAACTGCATGGGACACTCAGGACACTTCAGTGGAGTCTTGATCACTGCAACGAAAAACCACACGCTCAGTTGGACGACATGAATAAGCATAAATTGATGATCCTAATTATTACGATATTCATCTAAGCACAGATTTAGGCCCGCACGGGTGCTAATTGTTTGCTCCAGCTCGATCCCAATACTAAACGAATAGTGCGATCAAATCTTACATAAGCGCGTGTGCGTGCGTGTGTACAATATTTCATCCGAGGGTCTAAATTCTATTATTGATGCTGGATTAAATCTTGACTTAGCTTCAATTCAGGTGTTATATTTCACCCCGATGCTGCAACATTTCTTCGCGGATGCAGCACTTAATCCCAGATACTACATTATATCCCATTCCACTGTAACCACACCGACAAGACCTTGCCACTTACTGAGTGGGCGATGAGGCACTCGGATAAGAGAAGGCACCTGCTTCTTGGCCTGCAGGTGAGCCGCAGTGCTCACCAAACAGTCGTCGTTCTCCTTCTCTTCGTCATCAGACTGGTCACTGCTGTCACTGCTCTCCGGCTCAACCACGTCAATTTGTCCTGACTCTTTAGTAGACCACGGAACAACACCTGAACAAACAAAAGCATTGAATTACCATCACAAACAAACCAACACAAACTTAAAATTTATTGCTGCTGGTTTACTTAACGAACATTTCAAAAAGAGCACACACACTTTCCATTTGACGTTTGGTATAAACACAGCCTGCTATCCAGCAATAAAATTTACAACTAAGGACGAGTCCTTAAATAAATTCATAAAAGCACCTTATTTCAATTGAAAGTGATGTTATTTGGGCATGCCAGGAAGTTTCACCATCAAAACAAGCCCAAAATCTTGTTCGAGTTTGACTCAACCTTACTGCGTAGTTCCATGATTAGTTTCATCCCGACCAATACACATACAAAGATACTATCAAAGACATAGTATGTAATGAGTCAGAGCTAAACACATTTACTGGCCCAAACCAATTGCAATTCAATGCCGTAGATCAATATCATCAATCATTGACATAGTGAAAATTTCCCAGCTAAAAGCATTCCTTAGAAACCTTGATTGAATCTACAGACGTTCCACGCTGAACACATCAAACAGAGGGATTTCAGTCATATAAGAAACGAGTAGTAGCTTCGCAGAAGGCAAATCTACAGACGTTCCATGCTCAACACATTAAACAAAATCATTTCAGTCATTCAAGGAACGAGTAGTAGCTTCACAGTAGGCATTTAATGAAATAAATTACATACATATTCTAGTTTAAAAACTAGCCATCGTCAGCCGTCAGCGAAACGATCATGTCGCCCGGCATAGTCTGTTCCTTGTAAAAAATAAACATGGTTTGATGTTCGATTAAATTTTTAGGGTGACAGGGATTTCTAACGCATTGGAGTCTACGTCTTTGTGGTGTTGAACGCTCAATCAGTAATTAGATTAGATTAAGGGGTTTATCTCTCCACCGGAGCTCTGACGCGGGTCTGTGAGCTCCCCTCGTAGGGATCGATTGATAATTTCGTGAAGCAATGAGTTACCAGCCTGTTATCGTGTCTCCGAGTTTGTCGTGTCTCCGAGTTTGTCGTGTCTCCGAGTTTGTCGTGTCTCCGAGTTTGTCGTGTCTCCGAGTTTGTCGTGTCTCCGAGTTTGTCGTGTCTCCGAGTTTGTCGTGTCTCCGAGTTTGTCGTGTCTCCGAGT
>SDVV010020850.1:0-13243 GCA_016164225.1 Gammarus roeselii | reverse complement strand
ATCAGTTCCCTAGGAGGGCCCCGCAACCAGCTTGGTCGAGAAGCAGAGTCTCGAGTGGGAACAAACTTGTCCACAAGAGAATGGACAATTGTCTGAAACAAACTATAATTCTCCTCCACAGTGCCATACAAAAACTCGTAATGACAGTCAACACCCTCTAAAACCTCTCTCATGCTCCTGTAATCACCACAAGACCACATAACTGATTTCAAACCAGGATCCCCTGCAACATCATTCATCTGAAAGATATACTCCACCAAGACAGGGGTATGGTGGCCCCCCGGAAGAGGAGGCAAAACTGCCACAGAAGACACCCGATCCTCTTCCGTAGTCAACACCAGATCAAGAATGCTACCCGAATCAACTAAAGTACCCTCCCTCACCCACTGAGTGAGTCCAAGCAGGACAAAACAATCAAGAAACTGGGAATCAACGGGAGGGATATAATTATTCAAAACGTCTGCAGACCAATCCAATGAAGGCTAGTTAAAATCCCCAAGAACAACAACCTCTCTGCCAACACAAAATTCCATCATGAATTCAATCAGTTTAGCATTCTTCTCAGCTGAGTAGGAGGGAGGGCGGTACGCCACCACAACAAAAAGATCATAGTCAAGAAGGGAAATGTCAGCAACATTGGGTAAAGTCACCTCAATTGGCACTAACTTCAAATTGTTAGCAACATACAAACAGACTCCATGCTTCTTCACCTCCCCCACCACATCCCCCCTCACCAGCTGAAACCCTGGCAAATCAACAAAGAATGAGGACACCGTAGAAGTCAACTACGACTCGCACACGCCCACCAACTGCATATCCCACCGCTGCACCATATGACCAACAAAAGGGACCTTATTCATCGGAGAATTCAAATTGACACAGCACAACCTCAGACAGGAGAAATCCATCTGCAAAGACCGACTAGCTAGTTTAAAGCACTGCCTCCGCGGCCTCTCGGGATGCCATGGGTACCATCAAAGCTCCACGACCACCACCAGAGCCACGACCACCTCCAACACCACTACCACGGCTCCCAAGCCTACCCCGGCCGCCGGCCGCACCGCGCACTCCGGCATCACCGCGACCACCAGCACCACCGCGGCCGCCAGCAACACCCCGGCCGCCAGCATCCTCCCGGTCGCCAGCATCCCCCCAGCCGCCACCAATGCCTCCCCGGCTATCAGCACCTCCGCGGTCACCAGCACCGCCACGCCCACAAGCACCGCTCCCATCACCACGACTCACCACCGCAGTCGCCCCAGCGCGACCGTCACCGCCTCGATAATCACCAGCCAGTGCACAACCAGAGGAATCCCCGGAAACAACAGGCCCACCCCAACCAGCACCTGGATCAGCCCCATGTCCCAGAGCAGCCGCCAATAATTCACTTCTCTCTTCTCTGTCACCTTCTGATGCCCTAAGAGCACGCTTCCGAGTCAGCAACTAATCCTCTTTGCCTGTAAGTTAGGTCTTTCTGAATGTAAAGACTCCTAAAACCATCCAAGCTCTTCAGCCTAGGGGCCTGTGAGAGCAGGCTGTGCCTGGAATCATCATTGGTCTCCTTTGCTCTGAACAGACCAGTAGTATCGATCTTGACCAAGTCAGTCAGAA
This sequence comes from Gammarus roeselii, assembly GCA_016164225.1. Taxonomy (NCBI): domain Eukaryota; kingdom Metazoa; phylum Arthropoda; class Malacostraca; order Amphipoda; family Gammaridae; genus Gammarus; species Gammarus roeselii. The sequence continues at coordinate 11,632 of SDVV010020850.1, read as the reverse complement.
CAACATTGACACCCAAGACATGGCACACATTATTTAATCATTTGATGAATGGAAAATTGAAGTCACCACAGAGAAAGATTTTAAATTCTGTCTGATCAATGTTCGACGTGAACGTCTGTAAGATTCCGACCGCATCTTCAAAATGTACAAACTCGCAGTTAGGTGGTCTATACACTATAATTATTATGTTTTTCAGCTGTTCAACTTCAACAGCAAGAAACTAGCAGTAATCATTGGAAAACTTCAACTCTTGGCAGCTTCCAAGACACTCATTCACACAGACTCCAACACCACCACATTTCCTATTTGTGCGGTCATTTCTGAAACAAATTTAGTTCTCAATTTAGACCTGAGCTGATTCAACATTTTCCGTTAGGTGAGTCTCAGTCAAGCCAATGAAGAGTGAATCACCATCAGATAGAATACTTCGGATCAACTTTATTTTGCCACATTGGCTGGTGGTTTGGTGGCCTTATAAATTTAAGGTGACACTTATTCAATTCATTTTGGTTGAATATTTTTTGAGAGTGATCCCTCTATTGACTAAGTGTTGGCAGCTCTCTCACCGGTGGGAACTATGGTTTGCAATGGCAATGTAGAAGACTCTCCTGAGTTTCTAAAAGATAATTTTTCATCTGTGACTGGTCAGCACTGCAGTGGTGATGACGATGTACCGCTACAAATGGACTCACGCGGGCATCACCAAGAGGGCATCTACCCTCACAGGTAGGTCTGCACTGGTCACTGTAACGAGGGTGACCTCTCGTTGACGCAGCGAGAGGAACCCGTAAGGCACGGTTTTGGAAGCGTGTGTTGTGTAATCTAGGCTATGATTGGACCCAACCTCTTTGGCCAATGTGGTAAATGTTTGGGTGTTGCTGTGGGTTGCTCAGATTGGCATTTCCTTGTCTGCTGGCTGCAGTAGTTACATCTTGCTGGGGCTCCAGTGTTTTTCTTGTTTTTCTAATAGAGTTAATCACTTTTGCAACCATACCTTCCCAATTCCATGAACTTATTGCAACGCCTAGGGTGGATAAAGCCACATCAATTCCCTGACACTCCATTAGTGGTCCTCAGATTTTTTTGCAAACATTGACCGGTTCGCAACGACAAAAAGGTTGGGGACCACTGCACTATACAACCAATGTCATCAAGAGCTTTAGAATTTCAGAGATATGCCAATATTAATGTCTCTACAAAAATTCCACAACAATATCAGAATTTGGTTAAGTTACTTTAGGGATATAAAATAAAAGTTTGTACTTTTCAGTCACAACCATTAGCTCACTGTGCTGTTTTCATATATCAGTTGATTGGATTCATCAATTAAGGGGTCCATTCAAGTTTCAGAGTCAAAATTTGGCTGAAGCTAAATGCAAAAAAAAATATGGAGTTTTTAGCTCTTTTCTACAATAGCTTTTTTTCATTTGATCTTGCAAATATAAAGGCTTCCTTCTCTGCCAAGTTCTTTCAGTTTAATTGCTAGCTTTTTTAAGAGCGCTATTCTTTCTGACTTAAACTTGCTTATTATGTTTGCTTGTTTTTTGGCACATGTAGTAAACACACCAGCAACAGTATTAATTTTGTTGTTGGGTGCGGTGGCTCCCCTATCATATTCTCTTAACCCATGTATGTCTTCCATTGCAAATTAATTTGTGAAGCCCAAGAATCTGTAGTTGAGCTCTGTGACTCAACTGAACCTTGATTGCCGCCGCCAGCTTTGCTGCCTTGCATGCAGCGAGAGCCAGCACCATTGCCTTGTGTGCAGCAAGAGCCACCATTTCGACAAGAAAGCCTGTGCTGCAGTCTCACAATTAGTAGGCAAAAGGAGACCTCAAGAACACAGACAATTACAAGTCTTAACAGGCAAACTGTTACGACTTGCATTATTCTAATTGAGCACCGCTTAAGCTGTCGAACACAATTCTGATCATTGAGGAAAGCTTCTATACTTAGTAGACTGTGTGACAGACCGTTTCTGCTAGTTACATTATACCTGGTGACAGCTGAGCTCCAGCATTCTTGATAGCTTGCTAGCACCTGTAGCTAATGTAAGCATAATAGTTGGCAACCTGAATCATAATAGCAACTTTCCATATCCCTGAATGTTTATAGAGGTGTAATATTTATCTCGAATGTGTGTTGCCTTTTGTTACTTAGTATCATCTCTAAACAACACGATTGACTTTGATGATATTCTGTAGTGTGTCCTGAAAGCTATCCAAGTATGATAATTTGCCCAATTTCTATTATGAGAGTCATTCTATATAGTTATTTGGTAAACTGCATAATTATCTATTCCTTGATAAGCGTAAAGTCACAATATTCAATTAAGGTTAGGTATTTGGGTGTACATAATTGAACCGTGTCTACCTCATTCAACCATAAAATCCACTAGTGATGTAAGTAAACCCATCAGCTTGGTAGCAGCCAATCACAAATAGATGGTTGATCCTTAGTCCCAATCAATGAGTTAAAAACTGTATCCGATACCCCATTACCTATTAGCTATCTTCATTATTGGCTGACTGATGATCAACTTAGCAACAGTGACTATGTTCATTGGCCAAGTTGCTCTAGTCAAAGGGTTATATTAGTGACTTTAGTGTACCGGAGACACTCTCCAGTGTTTCGGCTAAGTTGGTTGACCACTGGTAATTCGGAATAGTTGTCCCCTTTCCAAATCTGGAGCAGACCTTAAAGTCCAATAATCTAGAGTGATCTTTAGATCACGTTAGTAGTTGAGGACTTTGATTGTTTTCCATATATAGTTTATTTCCTTTCATTACTCATCTACTACCTGCTGACATAGTGCAGTTGACAGATATCACTCGCTATAAGCAAGCCCTTGCCGATCTGGTGAACGAGGAATTTTTAGATTTTGACTAGGCTGATTGAATATATTTTATAACTACACTACTCCATATAAGGATCTCCACAATCAGTGCCCAAGTGACTACTGCCACAATCCACAATCCAAACATAACTACACTACTCCATATAAGGATCTCCACAATCAGTGCCCAAGTGACTACTGCCACAATCCACAATCCAAACATAACTACACTACTCCATATAAGGATCTCCACAATCAGTGCCCAAGTGACTACTGCCACAATCCACAATCCAAACATAACTACACTACTCCATATAAGGATCTCCACAATCAGTGCCCAAGTGACTACTGCCACAATCCACAATCCAAACATAACTACACTACTCCATATAAGGATCTCCACAATCAGTGCCCAAGTGACTACTGCCACAATCCACAATCCAAACATAACTACACTACTCCATATAAGGATCTCCACAATCAGTGCCCAAGTGACTACTGCCACAATCCACAATCCAAACATAACTACACTACTCCATATAAGGATCTCCACAATCAGTGCCCAAGTGACTACTGCCACAATCCACAATCCAAACATAACTACACTTCTCCATATAAGGATCTCCCCAATCAGTGCCCAAGTGCCTACTGCCACAATCCTAACACCATGGAGGGAAAACAGGGCTTTTCAGAGGAAGAAAGCGAGGGCACTGGCGTAGCCTGTGTTCCTTGCTGCCACAGATGAGACATGCGCCCGACTTCCTCCAACAATTCTCTTCCAGATGTCCATGACGTCCGCACCAATTGCAACTTTTCGTCCTCTTCCAGCAGCTCATGCCCAAGTGCTGTCCACCACAGCCTGAACAGCGTGGAATGAATCTGCGGCCAAGCTGTCTATCAGGACAGGGCACCAGTGGAAGGGGTTGTCTCGAACGTGACCCACAGATTGAGCTGCAGTCACCAGAAACACTGCTCTCAGCACTGGTTTGCTGGTTCTTCTGCCAGATGTCTGCCGCAAGCATAGGTTCCTTGGCAGGAGGGTGTGCATCGAATTTACCTTGACTTGCTGGAGCCGGGGCAAGCAGACTCATATCTGATGAAAGTAGTGAAGTAGCATTTGATTGTTAGGCAGAAGACAGATTAGGTTCTGGGATATCGAAGTCAACTAATGATGCAGTAGGTGGGTCAGTAGAATTTAGTCTAGAATCTTTTAATACATTAGTTTGGTCAGAGGATGAATTTACCAAACTAGATGTTGAATCAGAATTTTGAGACCAATATGGACTACGGGCAATTTTTTCAAGAAGTTGAAACCATTCTCCATAAGATTTTGTCAAATTGAAAGCAAGATATCTAAGTGAAAATTTCTCGGTACTTTGATTTGCAAGTAGGGTTAGGTGATGAGAAGCCTGCTGGAGTTTTCCATCGAAGTCGAGTCCTGGATACCACTTGGGCAAACAGGCCTCGCACAGGATGTCCACTTCAGTTTTGGCATGGGTAAAATTGGTAAGAAGAATTCTCCCAGCACCCAGGCCCTGCTGCACAGAAGGTGAGGTGAGCTGGACGAGAAACAACTGGATTGCTAAAATCCTGAGAGCTGGATCCTCAGGAAAGACTGGACGGGTGGCATCGTCCGCACCAGCGCGTCGGCTGTAAGCAGCTGAGCTGCCTCTGCTGCTCCTCTTGGTGGACGAAGGAGCTCCAGCTACGCGTCCACCACCAGACGACGCACCAAGCCTGCACTCACCATCCCCATGCACCTCAGATTTAATTTTGGGAGATTTAGAACTATTAGTCATAGTAACTAAAGTAAGTGATCAGTAGATTCAGATTTGAAAATGATGGAAGTTTAGTTACAATTTTGGTATAAAAATTGAGTTAATTTAGACTTTAGTTCTGAAGTCAGTTTAATCCCGTCGGAGATGCCAATATCATCAAAGCTTGGAGACATGTTGTCTGGAGATGGTTCGGGCACATGGAGAGGATGGATGAAGGGAGATTGGTGAAAAGGGTGATGAATGCGGAGGCGAGTGGTCGCAGGCCTAGAGGTAGACCGAAGTTTGGGTGGATGCATGGTGTGAAGCAGGCGTTGGGAAGGAGAGACATGAATGTGGAGGTGGCGAGAGAGCGTGCAATGAACAGGCGTGATTGGAGAATGGTTGTGAATGGTTGATTTTGACGCTGCTCTGATGTGCTTTCCCGCCCTTGGCATCCCGTTGTCGGGAAGGTCGTGGGAGGGGGGGACCCGGCCATTATGACGCGGCGGGGGTAAACCAGTGAAAACTGTTGGGCCCTGCTGCTGACGACGGATCCTCGGACTGCACTCGTGACCCAAAGTGTGTGTTGAGGGGGTACCTGCCGGACTCTATAGCTAAAAGGGCTAAATTGTGTGAGCGTATGATGGTGTGAGGTGCACCTTGCTCTCGGCCACCCCCCTTTTTGGAGGATGCGGCCTATTATTTGTAACTGTATATATATGTTTGTGCATGTTTCATATTGTGACCAACAGAACTCCTGTATGATCAGTTGCCTGAAGCACAAATTTTCAGTTTTTTTCTCGGCTCCATTATTTTGCCGGTTTTTGCAGTCAGGCGTGCTGTGGCATTTGTGCCTCTTGTCATGCTCTGCACTATGGCCTTGCTGGGGTGTGGGGTGGTCTTGGGGCAACCAAGGTGAGAAACCAAGGTGAGAAACCACCTCTTGGGGAATTCTGTTTATAGTTGTAGCTGTTTGTTAGGACGTGGGGACTTCCTGTAGAAATTCCCAGAGGAGCTACCCGAGTCAATAACGCTTGGTAAAGCTTAGAGTAGTTCCCTACCAAGTTTATCTAATAGGTAGAGTTCATGGTACCCATCGTTTTAGGCAAAGCCCTAGGTAGTTTAGTTTGGTATTAGTGGTACTGGGTACCTATGAAGACAATATATTGCTGTTCTTCTGGAAATCTATTGGTGAAGAAGAGAAATGCAGTTAGCTGTATGATTTGAATAGTTATAGAGCAAACATTTCAGAAATACTAAAATGAGCATTTATAAAAATACCACAAAAGAATAAAATGATATGTTATTTGATTACAGCAAATATCCATCCCAATACTCACCTGCATAGCAAAAAAATATATACACAAACAATGTGGGAGAAAATAAATGCTTGACCAACCAAAAAGTTGAAGACAAAAGAAAGTCAAGCCTTCAAAGAGAATTAAATAATTAATTCATTTAGTATATTTCAGTAACGCAGTAATGACGAGCGTTTGCAAGTTAGTCAGAACATCTATCTGAAATCATTTGAAGCTACAAAAGCACAACTATTGTAGTGAACTGTGATAATAAATCAATTGGCAGTTTCATTAGTAGTCAGTCATTCAATGGATCAGGCAATAATCATTCCCAATACAATTATTGCATTCCTTTATATGTCAAATTCCAAGTGATTTATTTTCCACCAATATGGGATTAATCAACGTGCAGGTTCAGGTGCCAACATAAAAAATGGACCAGCAAGTGGTAACATACATTTCAGTAAAATAATGGTACAGGTGGTTAGCTCAAACCTGTGGAAGCTGTTGTGCCTTGATGCTGACACTGATCAGACCTCATTCCGGACCCGAAGTGTGTTATGGGGTCCTGCAGGCTCATCAGCATGAAAGAACTAAGGATTGGTATGTTGATTGCATGAGAGAAGTGCAAGGTGCAACTTGCCGTCGGCCATCCCCTTTCGGGGGATGCAGCCTTGTATTTATATCTGTATTAGATCAAAGATATTGTCTGCATAGGCAAAATATATGCTACAAAATACTTGGCAAGCTGCTATTATGCTTGATTTTAAACTTTGAAGGTCCTTTAGTCCTTCAGAGCCTCTATTGATGCTAATCTGACACCATACACACAAGCTCTCAGCCCCACATTGGAGCTATGGGACTAGATTAAACTGCTGAATGTTATTTTTCAACAAATTTTTGCAGACCCAGTTGAAAGCAAATCAGCAAGGGAGTCTGCCTTGGAAACATGACGTAGCAAAGGCGGGTTTCTAGAAAATCATTCACTGCAACAAAGACTAATTGCACCATACTGCATAAATACTTTAAACCTCATGAATGACATCTTAAAAGGTAATAAAAAAGAGATATTACCCAGGGTTGCAAAGTTCTTATACCTGTGGTTCTTCATAGAAGGAGAAACTCCAGTGTGTGAAAGGGTTCCGGCAGAACTGCAACCGCCCGCGGCCAGAGAGCTGCACTACTGTGGGTTGGCAAAGAGAATGTATAAATTGCAGGCTACTGTTGAACATGTATGAGTAGGCAAGTAATGCCGACCAGCAGGCAAGTGTTGCTGGTAAGACACCAAAAATTGAAAGAAAGAGACGGGTGAGTAGATTTGATTTGGGAATAGAAGTTACTAGTGTTATAGAAGGGAATATACTGCTATCAATGAGGGAGTCTAAAACAGTCCACAACTAAACCTATAACCGACTAGGAGTGAGCTGACGCTCAACAACCTGTAACTGACTAACTGTCCACAGCTGGGATTTCCCTTCAGGCTTATCTACTAGTTGGCTACTGTCCACAAGTGCGCTTATACCCTTGTACAAGGGAGTTAATAACCGTCCAAGAGGAAGCCTTTAATCGTCCACACGAGAGCTTATTATCATCCACTTGAGAGCCTACAGCAGAGAGCTCGTACCCATCCACAAGTGAGCCTACAGCAACCTACTAGGGAGCTTGCAATTGTCAATGATGTAGCTTACAATCTAAAACGGTTTAAGAGGGAGCCACTAACTGTCCACAAGGGAGCCTATTTTCTCCTCAAGGAAGCCTATAACTGGCCAGAAGCCACTATATAACCATCCATGAGGGAGCCTATACCCATCCACGAAAGACCCTATAACTGTCAACAAGAGAGCATGCAACCATACATGAGGAAGCCTACAACCATCTACCAACAGGGTGTCCAAGTAGTAGTAGTAGTAGTAGTAGTAGTAGTAGTAGTAGTAGTTGCTTCCGTTTTCTACCGGAGTCCCAACGCGAAGTTAATGCTCTCCTGTAGGGCAATTGAAGAATGGCAAAGTAGGTGCAGCGTAGATTACGAGTAGGTCCAACGCAAATTCCGAGTAGATTCAACGCAAATACAGAGTAAGTTTAACATAGATACAGAGTAGGTTTAACATTGATACGGAGTAGGTTTAACATTGATACGGAGTAGGTTTAACATTGATACGGAGTAGGTTTAATGTAGATACAGAGTAGGTTCAACGCAGATACCAAGTAGGTTCAATGTAGGTTCCGAGTAGGTTTAATGTAGGTTCCGAGTAGGTTTAATGTAGATACCAAGTAGGTTTAACGTAGTTACCAAGTAGGTTCAACGTAGATATCAAGTAGGTTTAACGTAGATATCAAGTAGGTTTAACCTAGATACCAAGTAGGTTTGACGCAGATTTGGGAGGGGGGAGCAAAGGTTCCAGGATTCAGAGGGGCCTCAAGAGGGTCCCACAGTTTCACACGAGGGTCCCGAAGGATGTCGAGAGTGTCCCAAAGGGCCACAGAAGGATTCAAGTGAGTCCCCCCAAATCCTCCTGGCCTTCCGAGTCCCCGGGTTCCCGAGTGTTACGGGTCCCACGAATACCCTTTCCCTGGGTCACCCTATCTCAACCAACCTTGATATATATATAATAAAACCCAATGCAAAATTTATCACAATGAAAAAAAGGGCAGAAAAAAATAATAGAGCCCATGAAAGAAGAAATACTATAAAACTAAAATGAAGTGTTGATGATCTAGCTATAAAATGAATAATCATCCATGCACCCCAACAAGGTGTCCAAAAGCTGTTTGCAAGAGCCTATAACCATGCACAAGGACACCTATAACTCTGCACAAACAAGCCTATAACTGTCCAGTGGGGATAGTGAAACTATCCACATGAAAGCCCATAACTGTCCATAAGGCAGCCTGAAACCATCCAGAAGGGGTCTATAACTGTCCACTAAAAAGCCTACGACCCTCCATGAGGAAGCCAATGACTATCTACAAGGAAGTCAACAACTATACACAAGTGCATATTACCATCCACGAAGAAGCTTACAACTGTCCATGAGGGAACCTACAATCATCCACAGAAGAAGCTACATTCGTCTACCCACACAGTGATAAGCCGTCCACAAAGGAACCTCCAGGTATCCACTAGGGAGACTACAGCTGTCCCGGAGAAGAACTATTAACATCGTCCACGAGGGTGATACATAACTATCCACGGTGAAACCAACCAAGTAACTAAGCATGGACACAAACTTATGTTAGAAACTGAGTTCATAACCACTAAAAATTAAACATGGAACACATCATTCTGCTATAAAGTAACAATAGTATGTAAAACAATACATCTTTCCATTAGGGCTGAAATAAAGAAAAAGATCAACAGCCTACTCTCTATGATCCATGACAGTCCCACTTCAAATGCTATAGTACTCTTCACTAAGCAGTAACAGTTTTTTTGCTCACCATGTGTATTCAAAATAGATCTTAGGATTCCTTATCAACACTTGACATAGCAATGGCCATTTGGAAGTACTTACTTTTTACTTTTATGGAAGCAGTTTTGGAAAATTTCGTTGTGGCATCAATGGCTAATTGGAATCCCCCGGTGTAACTTATATCCATACTTAACTCGACCTGCAAATGAAAATAACTTTAGTCTTTAGTGTTGCTCAGTGACATTTTGAAACAATCTATCAATATCAATAGGCTAGTCAAATTGAAAACCTTCATTGTGCATGGATAATGAAACGGTGGTTGATGTTGTCTTCCTGGATTTCTCAAAGGCATTTGATGTTGTCAACCACTCTATTTTGTTGATCAAACTGAGATATGTGGGTATTCCGGGTGGATTGATGGATTGGATTTGTAGTTTTCTGAGTGAGAGGCGAATGTGTCTCTGTGTGGGGAGTTGTTAGACTTCCGCGAGGTGACGAGTGAGGTACCTTAAGGGTCTGTACTGGGTCCACTGTTGTTTCTGCTATATGTCAATCATGTTGCAGCAAGTGTGGTTTGGAAGAGGAAGGCTTTAGCTAACGACTTCCAACTATATTTGCGTTTCCCACACAATGTACAAGCAGTTTTCCTAAGTGTGTCTTCTTTGCAAATAGATTTAAATTTGTTGCAGTCTGCGTCCGCCATGGAATCTTTTATTGAACACCGACAAGTGCATCTTTATGTGTTTGTACAGAGATCGTTTTGAATTGTAGCAGCTTGATGATGGAATTGATTTTAATTTTAATGGTGCGGTACTCGAGCTTGTTGATTCCAGCAGGGACTTGGGAGTGTTTGTTGACTCAAGGCTGTAAGAAAGGCTTCCACTCTCACAACCAGTCTGCATTGCTCTACTGTTACTAGGAGTTCTGTTTTCATGCTGTCTTTGCTTATTGTTCATATAAGGCCTATCTTCGACTACTGCTCACGTGTGTGGAATGTGGGATATTTGGAGGATCTGAGACTATTGGAGTATGTGCAGAGGCGGTGGAGCAGAGAAAGTGATGGGCTGGATAGAGTGGACTATTGTGAGAAGCTTAAAGCTTTGCAGTTGTTTTCTGTCAGGAGAGGCTGTTATGTTTGGATCTGGTAATGCATTCGAAGATTTTTTCATTGTTCTGTGGATTCAGGTTTGTCTGCTTGATGGTTCCTCCTTCAACGGCTGCTGGAACTCCTCAACTCTGCTTTCTACATTCAGTTCACCTGCCTTTGCAGCCTTTCTCCCTCCTCCCACTCTTAGTTTCCCTTCCACTTATGCTCCACTCTGAATCTTCTTGAACATTTCTTCAAAATACCTGCTTATTGAACTCTCCATTAAAATTTAGCCCTGGTAAGGGGTGATAATTATCGGTGATTTTAATTTTTCATGAATTGACTGATCCTTGGACCTTATTCATGACTTATTCAGCCAATCAAAATGCCATTTTTAGATCTCTTGGAATTTTGCTGCAGTCAAGAGAGCCCATTTTTACTTTCTGATGATATACTGGATTTTGTTCCAAATCGTTACCACATCTGAGGAGGATTGTGTTGGCAAGGTGTCTGTGTTGCCACTGCTGCCTCGCTGCTACAATTCTCCCGTTGTTCTTAAGTATATCTTCTGCGAGGCTTGGCGGGGACGCGCGATCGAGAGGAGAAAACGTACTTCGCGTAAGTTTACATAGCTATGCCAGGATTTTGGAGGCTTTGTCTTAGGTGGACTAGGAACTAGCATTCAGCTAGTCTTCGGTATCTGAATAGCTTTTTTATTTGCAGTCGTTTGATGTCCCTTATTGAAAACGTTTTTATAACTCATGCCCCTTTGTTCTGGACACTCGCGGGTTGTCGGGGCACCGCTCCTGCTTCTACCAGTAAGAGATTATATTCAACAAGAGGCAGTTAGATGAATGGAATGTAATCTGGCTATTGCTCTTGAAAGGCTACACACTTATTGTATGCTGGAAGGGAACTACAGAAATTTTTCATTCATTGTCAAAAAAATTACAAGACCAAATTACAGAACAGGCCTGATAACCATGAACAGTTTCATGTTTATATCAGAAATAATAAGATTGGTCGCCCAGCTGCTGGTCCTCTCCACCTGCCAAGTATCTCACCTTGGCATCTCAACGTGGTGGCCCACGGACGTGCGCCGAAAAACGTTAGCAAAGCCAGAGTGCACAGCAGGACAGGATGGGCAAATGCCACAGCATACAGGAATCATGAGACAGCACGGCAAAGTAATGGGTGGAAAAATCTGAAATTTTGTGCTTCATGAAGAGATTCAGTTAGTCACA
>SDVV010020849.1:0-13243 GCA_016164225.1 Gammarus roeselii | reverse complement strand
AAACTGTTAAAGAAATGATGGTTTAATAACCGAAGACTCCTACAGTGTCACTGACCGAAAAGGTGGGAGGGAGATCGGGCATGGAGGAAGCAAGCTCTTGGGGGGTTCCACGAAAGGTACTGGAGCCACTCTTTTGCAGAGACGAAGGTCCTGGGGGGGGCCGTTCACCCCCAGCCTGGGTCTTGTTACACTGGTCCCGAGGAGAAGCGGAGAGAGACGAGGGAGGAACGGGGGCAGGACCCATGACGGAGGTGTGGCTGCTCCTTCCGACTACGAGAAGTAGTAGGACTCGTTACCTGCAGAGGATACACGAAAAGGAGAGCGACGGTGAAAGGAATACAATGAATAATGAACGGGATATAAAATGAAATATGTTAAGTAACAATTCTAACAGGAACCGAGCCTTTGTCAGAGGCGAGTCAAGTTTGACCAAAGTAAGTTGGGTCGCTAAAGCACTCCGTGTTTGCGAGCTGTATGTTGGGCAGCGTCAACACTTGCCGAAGACATTGCGCTACCCAACTGCCCTCACATGGTGAAGCTAATGATAAAACTAAGCTCACAATGTTCAGGTAAATCCATTGCACTGTGGCAACTAAGTTCTCCATCCGTTCAATGGAACGGAAACACAGTAGAGTAATAGAAGTCAAGTTATGAACCTCATCGCAAACTTAATTCAATCGTGTGCTGCCATGTCGGCGGTAGCCCTTGGCCAAGGCCTTCTAGAGTAACTCTGGTCCGCCTTGCCTTAGCACAAGAAGAAAGTCGCGAACACCCGATCTTCGGAAATGTTATACAAGGTAAGATTATTGCCCAGGCACGATCATTTGCAAACGGAAGTTAGAAAATGACCAGAACAGGTTTGGGCGTGCATGGCATTGAATACTGAAGGGCGTGCATGACCTTGATTTGAGCCTCATTTTCACCGGAGCCTCAACGTGAGTCATGATAGGCTCCTCCGTAGGGCGCGACCGTCGTTGATTCAGGTAAGTTCGCACGGCCTCGCGTGCGAAAATATTAGTCATGTCAGGATGAAGTCAGTACACATTTTAATTGTGACATATTCGCGTACTAGCGCATACGAGAGAGTAAAGAATTAACGCGTATCTTCGTAAAATGTGTTGTTATTTCTGTGCGTAATGAGGTGGAGAGACCACCTCACTTGCACAGGTGTTTGGGGTTTAGACAGCTTCGTATAGTCCGGTGTGTTTTCCGAAAGCGATAAGCTTTTTACGATAGGCTGGGTCCATGAGTAGGCTTTGTAGGTTGCACGGTGGATTTAGGAACGCTCGTCGGGCTGCCGCGAGTGCGTTGCAATCCACCAGTAAGCGTTTCACGCTGATAGCCACTTGGTGGCAACAGGAGCAAGGTGGCGCGTTTGACCCTATGTCGACATCCATCAGGTGGTTGTGAGTTATCCACGTGTGTCCCGTGCGCAAGCGGTTGATGAACACTTGGTCTTTTCTGTTGATGAACTTTTCCCATTCTCCGAGTGAGGGTTTGACTGAAAGCTTTTTTTGTAGATTCTGTTGCTACATTTCATCCCATCAGGATGTTATATGGGAGTTGATGATAGGGAACCAGTCCTGGTATTTTTTTGCGAAAAATTGTTCCTGGTGAGTAGATGCCAGTTTAGCAAGAAAGTCCGCAAGTTCGTTTTCTCTTATTCCCGCGTGCCAGGGATCCAGCAGAATTCAACTGCCTGACCCGTCTCGGACATCACAAAGAGATCGTGCTGTATTTTACGTAGCACTGGATGTTCGTAGTGCAGTGTTTAAAGCTGGGTGAGGTCACTCAGACTGTCTGAGAATACGACGTATTTGGGGAAGTGATCTGTTTTGGCAATAGAGATGGCTAGTTCGAGTGCGTGGAGCTCCGCAGAGAACACGGCGGCCTCTTGTAGGGTGGCTGAGTGGGATGTCCCCGCACACAGCGGCGGTTCCCACTCCGTCCGCGGTTTTGGAGCAGTCAGTGTACACATGGTGGTGCTCCAAATATTCTTCCTCATGTAGTCTTTGAAATTCCTGCCGGTACGCGTAGGTTGGAGTAGTTGCTTTAGGGTACATTTGCAGGTCTTGGTTGACAGGTGGTGGGTTGGTCATCCATGTTGGTGAGTTAATTTGAAGGATTCGGTGGGAAAATGAAGGCCTAATAACTTTACGATTAATGTTTTGCGAGGTCCATACGTAGGAAAAACGGTGGGTATATATTCTTTTTAGTCGCTTATCGGGTATGTTGGTGACGTGGCCGATTGCTGGGTTGTTGATTAGACTTCTTGTCTTAAAATAGTATTGTTGCGAAAGTTTGTCTCGCCGGAGCGGAAGTGGAAGTTCGCTAGCGAGTACGATAAGGGATTCGATTGGGGTGGAGCGGAATGCGCCAGTTGTGATACGCAAATCATTGTTTGCGATGGTCGAGAGTAGTTTTAGCTGCAGATCCGTAGACAACGGCTCCGTAGTCCATGCGCGATCGTATTATTGCTCTGAACAGCGTCATTCCGGTGTCCATGTCGGCATGCATGGCCTTGAATGCTGGAGGGCGTGCATGGCCTTGAATGCTGGAGGGCGTGCATGGCCTTGAATGCTGGAGGGCGTGCATGGCCTTGAATGCTGGAGGGCGTGCATGGCCTTGAATGCTGGAGGGCGTGCATGGCCTTGAATGCTAGAGGGCGTGCATGGCCTTGAATGCTGAAGAGCGTGCATGGCCTTGAATGCTGAAGAGCGTGCATGGCCTTGAATGCTGAAGAGCGTGCATGGCCTTGAATGCTGAAGAGCGTGCATGGCCTTGAATGCTGAAGAGCGTGCATGGCCTTGAATGCCGTGCATGGCCACGAGTTCTCTCTCAATGAGAGTAATTACACACGAGTTTCTGTCCGTTCAGTGGGGGAAGGTATTTTGGATTGGCGTCTTAGAGCCCAGTTGCGGGCTTTCACAAATTGCCGTAGCCGACGGTATTTCACGTCGTCATGGCGGGGTATTGGTTAAAGTTTTCAACTAGCAATAATCGCACCTCGGACGAATCCTCATTGGTTACGATACTGCCTCTGCGCAAAGCTGAAATCGTTCGTCTTGCTTGAACACCGACTCAGACAGGCTGAGCACACGCAACGACCGTTTCTCTCGTAAATAGCCGTTACAGGTCTGCACGTAAGCTTGACGAGTAGGGTTTCAATGAAGTGTGGTTGCGAACATCCATGTTTTTGATTTAATTTATATCAGAACTACGATAAAGTATTTCCGTGCTAAATTAATAAGGTGATCGTGCGACTTGTCGGTTGAAGGGTAACTCACTTATAAACTGCTGATATCAACACCTGGAAAACTAACTACAAAGAGACAAAAAAATAACCATGTAAATTTATAATTCGTTAGACTAAACCGGTTCGTACTTAAAGAACAGAGTAAAACCCAATGATGACTGATTGGCTGGAGGTGAACCCAATTTATTTATTGAACAAAAAACGCAATAAAAAAACGGTACATGCTCAAATTGGGAGAAATGTGAAATATGGCAGGGTAAAAATCACAGAGACCAAAACCAAACAAGTTCGGACACTGCATTGTCCGCCCTCGTAACCCAGAAATGATAGACAGACTCATACAGATGCCAAAAAAGTAATCTATAAATGATTGGTAGAGATACAGCGCTTCTTGCACTGATCTTTTGGAAATCTCACTTCCCCGTTTCATCATTCCTCATGGATTGTGATGTATAAAGATGCCTCCAAGACTCCATTGGAAGAGTTTCGACAGAAAAAACGACTAACAATGAAATCGGAACTCCCTTACCTACCCAGTGGACTCAAACATAATTACAAATATCAATAATTAGTAACCTCACATATTGGATATTTTTAGGGGGAGGTTTATTAGGTAGTGGTGAGAGGGGACTCTAGTACTGCAGTTTGAAATTATCAGATAATTGAATACATTGATTTCCTATAACAATGCAACGCTTCAAACCAGCACTAATGAATGCCATTAAATGGAGCCTGGCGGACGAAAGATTCTGTACACATATCTATGGACATATTTTCAGGTTATACAGACGGGTGTGATTATACATAAGATATCATGTCGGTTTGAGTGTGATTTGAGCTAATACAGAACTGCACTGAACTCTGCCCGACAGACAGAGACCAAGGGTGGTCAGATAATAACAATATGCCATGACAAGTAATAAAGGAAAGATGTCCTAGACTAAAGGAGTTATTCATGTTATCTTGCTACACCTATGAAGCTACGGCGCCAGCCGTATTTGGTGATACCAATGATATTTTGGCGGTTTAAATGAATCACAATTTGTGCTCAGTTAGAGGCAGCTGCAGCCGAAAAGGCAGACACCAAACATACGGTTCAAGATATCCTTTACGGAAAATTAAAGATAGCTTACTCAGCGATTATATTAAGGTGTCAATCTAACCAGAATTATCCTAAGATCAGAGGTACAGTTTCAAAGGAATTAGTTTTTTCCCAATGGTCAAATATTTGCACTAGTAACATTCGACAGCTGAGTAAGTCAATATTCAGACGAGCTCGTACGACTGCACGAGGAAATGCCAGAGTTACCCATCAAAAATAGAGAGGGATTTCAATACGCTTCCAAAGGCACGTGGAACCAAAGCCTTACTATCAAGCTTTGTAAAGACCGCGACGCGCAAAGTAATGAAGTCGTCAATCAAGTTTGGCAATTGATAATTCCCTTTAATTGCAAACGGCTGAATCAGTTTAAAACTCAATGAATCGGCGAGCAGAACCTAGATTGGATCATCTGCCTACAAATAACAAATTTCCGGGAAACGAAATCTCGCAGTGGTTTTTTTCCGGAAACTATATCTAATCTCTGCGGAGGTAATAAATATCAGAAGCGCAAAGCTTCTTAGTTGGTGGCACGGCGGGCGCACCATGATTTTTTTTGCAACAATAAGGAATGAAGCAGCCGTATAATTTCAATAACAGGCATATTACTGGCAAAAATACTTCATACCAATTTAATAAAGAGCTTCAAGAACGCGTTGAAGCTCCAACCAGAAGTCACTTGGTCAGTTCATCAATAGTCAACGGGAACGCGTGTCTTCGTGCCACTGCGTTACCTTGCGCGCAGATAGATACAACAGGTGGCTACGTTACGAGTCTTTCATCACATTTCCTACCTAACCTAACATATGGGACGCGTGTATCCAACCCGCGGAGCCTAAGACGTTATTCTAGAGTGCCTATTGCTAACCTGCTGGTACAAACGTACAAGTCATTCTAGGGTACGGGTACCTGAAGGGGCTCTATGGCGTCAATATTCCTGTGGCCGTATGTCTGGACTGCCCCATGGTATGCCGTGCTACACCACAACCACCACGATTACCAGCAAGACTTCGTACCATTAGACAAAAAATAAGACGATTATATAGTAATGAAAGGAAATTCTTCGACATTTCAACACGTTCAGGTAACTAAAATGACAGTATTCAATAACAAATAAAATTTTCACATAAATGATTTCAAAATATCTCTAACAATCATTATTAGTTTCCAAAGTAAAATGTTTCTCTTTGTGCATTGCAATTGAAATATCGATCGACAAGGTGGACTAGAGCACAGTTGGTGACAATTAATTTATGACCTCGTCCAATTCTGATCACCTTTCATCAGAGGCACGTTTGTAGGTTTCCTAAGGATATACTACATAAATAAATTATTTGAAACAACCAAACAGACTGACCACGAAAGATTGCAGGACTATAAGTTCCCTCACATTACATACAGGAGATTTCCACCGTTCCAGAATAACTTTGTATCAGTCCGTACCTTCTGTTTCACGACCCAGACCGCTGATAAATATCAGGTTAACACTTTCTCGCAAATGTCCGTCATTTAGTGAGGTAAAAATACGCACAGAAATGATTTTAATTGTAGCAGCCTAACAATAATGTTTGTGATTGGATTGAAAGTGTTCACAAAAGATTTACGTTTTCCTTTGCATTAACAAAGAGTTAAGATATGGATTTTAAGCAGATGTTAAACTTTTTTGCAATCGAAAGTCCAACTAGCAGGATCACCCTAGCCTCGACGCGCGTCACCCTAGCCTCGACGCGCGTCACCCTAGCCTCGACGCGCGTCACCCTAGCCTCGACGCGTGTCACCCTAGCCTCGACGCGTGTCACCCTAGCCTCGACGCGTGTCACCCTAGCCTCGACGCGTGTCATCGCACGCTCCTCCGTAGGGTTTCCAGCATCTATATAGGTGAATTAATGAAATGAAATTATTACTTTTACGCGATACCTCGTGATATTCTGGTGATATGTTCACCCTAACCCTAGAATGAAAACTACATGAACGAACACTTTTAGATGAATCCAAGTACAACATCTAGCCGATCGAACGTTACATAGGAGTTCCTATTTTGTAACTATTAAACAAAAGCAATTACAATTGAAAGCAGTGAACTAATATAGGCTGCAATTTTTCATCAGAACTCACTTGAAATAAGTTGAAATGGGTCAAACGCAGGATAATGTGCTAGCAGATGATGGGTGCTGGCTTCTGGCAACATGTTCCTGAGCTGAATGAGTGTGTGTTGCGCCATGCACCCTAAGGCAATACTCCTAATATTCTGCAATAACACTGATCAACAGCAATGTTGATCTTTTCCAGGCTGAGCAGACACACCCATGAATAGACGCTTCAAACAAACCCTACTATTTGTAATCCCACAGAAATTAGGAAACTACGAACTATATTCAAGGCCGCCACAGCGGATTGGCTTAGCCGCATCTACTTTGTTCTGAAGGATACACAAACGAGGGATCAATGTCCTGGGATAGCGAGAAACGTGAATATCAACTAAGGGCAAGATTCCCGTTAAACTTCGACTTAATTTAAAACAAAAAACATAACTTCCAGAAGGGTAACCGTTCAATGACTTGCTCTCTAGATGGAGGACCTGTGTACAATCTTGCATGGCAACCGCAAAGAAATAATAGTATAACAAGGATACAGAACTGGAGCGAAGGCTGACCATTTCAATCAATTCAACAGATAGTTGATCTTCATCAGCCCCGGTTTCCACTTACCTGCGGTGGTGGAAGTTGCACCAGTGCACTATGTTCGATGCCCACAGACACGCGCGGGTGGACAAGGAGGTGGGAGGAAAGAAAGGGGTGACCAGCTTTGTGGTGAGGTAAAGTGTTACTGCTGCTATCCGAATCAACTTAGTGGACTGTGTGGTAGTTGACAAATGGCCACCCGTGAGCTATAATTTTGAGACATATCAACCACAGCTTTGTGGTGAGGTAGAGTGTTACTGCTGCTATCCGAATCAACTTAGTGGGCTGTGTGGTAGTTGACAAATGGCCACCCGTGAGGTATCATTTTGAGACATATCAACCTTAGTCTATAAACCATCGGAAGAATGGTCAGTTCATTGGATGACAAAACTTAGAATTCATCAAAGCTTCTCCCTAATAACGGGTATACAAATATCCGTACTATGCCACTGACAACTATATGTTGTACGGCATAACGGTTTATATTAGAGATAAAGGACGTCATTACTTTCTGTGAAACATATTTAACAGACCTAATGAAAGATTTAGATTAAATCGTTCAACAGTTCGTCCCTCTAAAACGAGAGGATGCACGCAGGACACGAGCCCAGCGGCCGCGTGCGCACAGAACAGCGCAGTCGTAGTAGACCTCAGGATAGTAATAAAACAGTCCTCTCACATGACCAAGTCAACAGCGACCTGCCTGCCTACCACACCGCGAGTACGGGTCATGCTCAGGGCGTCTGATGTATTGATCTACAAATTTTATATTATGACGCCAAGATGAGATGTCTAATGTAATGCAAGTTCATACAAGAAGATGTAAGAGAAAGGAACCAAATGACAGTGATATTAAAACCATAAAGAATTATTGAATTATTCACGTAGCTGAGAGACTATTTATAAAAACACTGGACTAAAAATCTTCCATCTTATTCGAATAATTAAGCAGTTGATCTAACACACCCCATATGGAAGATACCAAACAAATGAGTGCAGAAATGTCATTACATCTAATGAAAGATACTCAGCCACTCTCACTCATTAGAGCGAAACTAAATAAATTACTTGTTTAAGCTTCTCGGATAGCTTGTTCTCCGATACTTCCATTTCGCCCCCCTCACTGTGAGTGGCGTCCACAGCACTGGGGCGCCGACCGTAGCGAATAGAGGGGATCATTTAAAGCGGTTCGACACCGAAACACGAGACGGAAAAGTTTAGATAACTTTGTGATTCACGAATTTAATCCGATTGGAGAACATTGACAAATTTCGGTAAGTATTCGAGTCGGCAACATGCACAGAAAAGGCTGTTTTTATTGGCGTGCAAGGGCATACACGTGGTGACGTCGCCCCCTGTTAGATTCTGTGCGAACCCTCCTCCATTTACCTACATATTGGTTTATTAAGATGTATCGAGCTTCAATTTTGAGGTAATTTAATATTGCGTTTAGTCAGCAACGTATGTATTTGGTTAACTATGTGGAGTATCACAGCTCACAGCGTGGCGCCTCTTTGTAAAGCACCACAGCGTGGCGCGAAGGGGATTGTGCTCTCACCGTTAGTCTACAGCCGGCCAACTACAGAAGGTGTAAAACTCCCTCGCAAAGCAAATATCATGACGTTAGTTGCCATGTAAGGATCTCGTTCAACAAACTTGCTCAAAAGACATAGCATCGAAAAGAATTAGGGATGTGAACCCATAAATAAAAAATTAAAAGGTTGAACCCAAAGTTTGAGCTAAATTTCTTCCAGAACAGAATGTGCAGTTGGATGACAATAAATTATAACGCGTTTAATCGGATACCGTCAACAAGTATGTCCTAGTCAACGAAAAGTAATCCACCTCAACACAACATTCAGAGTTTTTCGATCAGAAGAAATATTCAACGCGCATAGAATTAGTTGCATCTGGTAATAAGAAAGGCTCTGGAAGGTCAATCGGTTTGGACGCGTTATCGCGCCGAATTAAAATATCAAGAGAGACAACGAATCCAGTCGATTATGGCGGGTTAGCCACTCAGGCACCAGGTTCAGAAGAGAGGCAGAACTGCACGGACATGATTCTTTACAGCAACGTAATAGTGCACAATGGGATCGTATTTTATGTTGAGATTAGAGTATTGTAGCCGGTCTTGGTCTTCCACTCTTTTGGCCTTCACCTACCATATAACCCTGTTAATAAATTCACTTCATGCGTTACTCGTGATGAAGTCTTCTGTCCTTATTCCAACTTTAATATTGGCGACGAGGTGAAGAATATAGCGTTGAAGACAATCGGGACCGTTAGAAAAAGTGCGGAACAAAAATGGCAGAAGACAACAACCATGCACATCAGTTGTCCAACTCCTCTTTAGGAAGTCACTGAAGACTTTCCGTCACGATTCGCGCTCCCTAACTTGAAAGCAGCGAGGGAAGACAAAAAATGAAAGAAGTCGCTAATGGGGTAGTGCGTACTTCGTCGCGTACACACAGATTCAACAGAAGATACAGCCGAAGAACATATACCACGCAGAAGTCAGTTATCAGAGCTTCAGCATCGTTCATCAGGAGGAAACAAAGGGACGAGTCAATCGGGGGCTGGTGGTGAGCGTATTTGGTTATATATCTCAACTGTGTGGTTTGGGTGGCAAATGATACATTGTCATTAGTGTGGTATAATTCTGTTACTGTAGATACCAGAGCATTTCAACTTGCATCGTGTTGATGTCCTTCAGGCGTACTGCAACGCACCAAGGATTGGCGCATAGTTTTCAACGCAGTAATTTTCAACTTAGCCTAATAAAAGGCGCGTAAAGTTCGCGAGAGTTTCATAGAAGATTCGATTCCTCGACCACACAAAAAGAGTCATTCTAACCTCTCGATATCCGAGAAGAATCTTTGAATAAGCTGCAAGAGAACAGAATCAGAATCATATAATTAAGAAATCAAACTAGTGACGTCATCATTGACTCAAAACTAGTGACGTCATCATGGACTCAAAACTAGTCAATTTGAGGCTAAGCGTCGAGACTCAAGTTGTGCCGCAATAATTAAACTTTTCGGAAAAAACTTAATCATAGGTTTAGACTGCAAACGAAGTCAGGTGAAGATAAAGAGTTCCGTCGAGACGCCCAAGCCTAAAAATGCACACCA
This sequence comes from Gammarus roeselii, assembly GCA_016164225.1. Classification (NCBI taxonomy): domain Eukaryota; kingdom Metazoa; phylum Arthropoda; class Malacostraca; order Amphipoda; family Gammaridae; genus Gammarus; species Gammarus roeselii. The sequence goes on along the minus strand of SDVV010020849.1, from coordinate 3,073 downwards.
ATTCAGATAAAGAGTATCAGTGCAGCAAACTGGAATAAATGTATCTAGACATTTGAGTAGCATTTTATAGAAACAGAAGTAGGCACGTTCATTTCGCAAGAGTAGTTTACATGCCGCAAACGAAAGGTTGAGACAGCGCAGCTGGAGAAAGCTGGTAACAAGTTAAACTAAAAGGTTTAAGCAAACTATTCGATTTCACTATGAAATCATAATTAACGTCTTTGATAACGGAATGTATCCTTAACGACCAAATAACTTCTTTGAATCATTCTTCTTTAATCGACTAATGAAAAGAGAAAATTCTCACGAAGAATGGACAATAAACACCAAGGGCCGCGAATCAAGTGAAGGAATAAGAGAATGATCGACCCACAAGAAGGGTAACTGGTTGTATTGGCTAGATGGTACGGGATCTAGGAGGGTAGGATATTGGCACTAGGTAGCCAATGAAATAGCGGCAGGTGGGCAGCCGCCATTTCATTAGGGGCTGGTCGGCACGCGCGATTATTTTTTAGAAAAGCATTTACACAAAAATGACCAATAGAAATTTCAGGAACCAATTTTTGTGGAAGATTCCTAACACAACCGCACGTAAATGAGGACGTTTCTTGGTTGCACAGACCACTTTTTGAACCGAAAGTAATTGCTCGAAATGTTGTCGATAGGACAAACTTCATCAGCTTTGATTTATTTCCATTGGAAGTTGGTAGGACCAAATCGCCTCGGCTGGTCAATGAGACTTCATGAAAACAAAAGGGAAAAGTATTAAGACAACAGATTGTTCTGTCATTGTAATCGTGCTCGCGGTCCAATTTTGTTTGCTCTAGAAGTTTATGGGATTGAGTTGTTAAGCATTGACACTAATTGGATGTGTTTTTGACCACCGAAAGCCACGGTTAAAAGCTTCCGTGGTACATGTTGCTGTTGGTCAGACAACGTCTGAGGCGCCACTGTAGACGGTTGGGCCCATCGGTACCCGCCGCGAGTAGGCTTCTGCTACAGATTCCTCCCATTGCCGATTCAATACTCAGAGACAACATTGTAGGTTACAGTAAAACGCTCTCCCTTGCAAACTGTCTTCGGTTCGTCTCCGCGACGTCTGGTGGTTGGCAAACATTAAACTATTCGGTTCAATAGATTTTCGTTGCCAACCGCTGAGCGTAAAATTTGCGATGCAGGCTATAGGTTTTTGATCGTTAACATTTCTCGTCGTTACCAGTATTCCTACCTGATACTGTAGCGTGTAAAATTATCCGGGTGAAACTGTTGTCGGCCCTGAACGATGTCAGTCGGTACTAATCAAGGAGATTGGACAACCTCCGTGGTACCAACACGCCGTCACCAAGCGAACGGTCTCCCTCCAACAAAAACAGGTAGTCAGTAAGTGGAAATGGAGCGTGTTCGCCAAGAAGGCGGAAGAGCATGAACTCCTTGAATACACGGTGCAGAAATGCCCGAGAGAGGCAGAGCTGGCAAATGTAGGGAAGGAAGAGACCCGACTAATGGGGTGGAATACATAGGTAATTAGCACGCTATGTGTTAGACAGTGAATGGAGACGGAAGAACACGAGCAGCTGTGTCAGCATTAGTTCATTTAGGAGATACAAAGACCGAAAGAAGGAGGGCAGAGCCTTGCTGCCATGTCGTCCACACTCGTGTACACGGAGACGAGTGGACACGAGTCGAAACCTTGAATGCTAGACCCATAAGCAAGTCAACAGCACAGCGCACACTAAATCAGCTAGCAGCTACACTGTGGAATGTTATCAGCGTATTGTTTTTGTTTGAGAAAGTTGAACATGAGTAAAAAGAAACGGTCACCCTGAAAAGGTATAGTTTTCTGAAGAAAATTGGCCATCAAAAATGGTTCCGCAGCCGTTTATCAGGGATAACACAGTTAGTCGAGCAGACTAACCAAGGTACAGTCACCTGACAAAATTACACCAAGCATCTTTTCTCAATATAAAAGTTGCCGGTGCAGGTAAGAATTTCCTTGTCTAACTCCTCACAATTCATGTAAATATAGTACTAACTTGAGATGTATAATAGCACACGAGTTAAAATAAATGCCTATGAAAATATTAACAAATACAAGTACAAGATTGATGAACAAAATGACAAGGAAAACATTTCAACAATTTCACAGACAATTGCAAAACTAATCAAACCATTTGAATCGACCATCAGACACTTCCGTAGTCATCCACCATCACTTGTTCAGAAACACCAGTTTGGCCAGTTATTGGCCTAGTTCTAACCGACCATGGGCTTAGAGCCTCATTTCAAAAGTTGCCTCGCAACTTCTAAATAACTGGTGATAAATTTGAACCGCTCACCAGTCATATTTGCAAACATGTAAGAGTTTGAACCGCTCACCAGTCACTAACAGGATAGGCCATGGACCATATTTGCAAACATGCCAGCGTCTTCCACACGATTGATTTAGAATCATTTATAATATCTCTAACATATCATAAAACTGCAGGATATTTTCTCAAGAGCAACCAACGACGACGGAGAGAGAACAACCAAAATAATTGAAATTAACTATTATAGGATAAAAAATAAAATTTAATCAGAAAATGAACGTCTGAATAGAATACTAGGGAACGAGCTAGGTCAGGAGGATAGTCAAACCGCCCTATACCTCTTCAATGAACAAGCTATATAGAATACTAGGGAACGAGTTAGGTCAGGAGGATAGTCAAACCGCCCTATACCTCTTCAATGAACAAGCTATATAGAATACTAGGGAACGAGCTAGGTCAGGAGGAGTCAAACCGCCCTATACCTCTTCAATGAACAAGCTATATAGAATACTAGGGAACGAACTAGGTCAGGAGGATAGTCAAACCGCCCTATACCTCTTCAATGAACAAGCTATATAGAATACTAGGGAACGAGCTAGGTCAGGAGGAGAGTCAAACCGCCCTATACCTCTTCAATGAACAAGCTATATAGAATACTAGGGAACGAGCTAGGTCAGGAGGAGAGTCAACCCGCCCATACCTCTTCAATGAACAAGTTATATAGAATACTAGGGAACGAGCTAGGTCAGGAGGATAGTCAAACC
>SDVV010020848.1:0-13243 GCA_016164225.1 Gammarus roeselii | reverse complement strand
TATATATATCTTCATATATATGTAAAGGATGATTATAGTAAGTAGCTCTTGCCTTTATTCCTACCGGCAGCTTGGGCTAGTTAGTCTCGTACCTTTTTGTATCTGAAGGAAGGATCGACGACCTTAACCTTTGGAGGCACGGCTTCAGGTATCATGCCATGCTTGCGAAGCTCCGCCACCTGCTGCTTGTAGGCGGAGTGCGTGAGGCCGTGCGTCATCTGATGACACCAGCACAGAAAAACACCATTCATATATTATGTCGTGTCAACCTAATGATTTTTAGTAGCAAAAGTGATTGTAATCAATTGCTGAGAAGGGGTAATCAAGTATTTTGGTCCAAAGCAAGCCTTCAAGGTTAGATTAAGGGGCTCATCTCCACCGGAGTTCTGACGCGAGTCTTGAAGCTGAACGTCACCCACATTAGGAAATGAAGTTGTGCATCAGAAGACAATGCGCCTGCTCACCATAACGTGGTCCCTCAGCGCCTCCCGATCCGTCACCATCTCGTCGCAGAGGTGGCAAGGGGTGGTGGGAGCGTCCACGGCCTGGTGCATGGTGCGTAAATGGGTGCGGAGGTGCACTTTCTGAACAAATGCTTTGGAGCACAGCTGGCACCTGTCACCAATGAAACAACAATGAATAAGTTGAAAAACAACCAAAATATACATGTAAATTAGATACAATTAGATTAAGTGATAACCTTCCCCGTACCTAAGACGCGAGTCGTCGCAAGATCCTTCGCAAAGCACGAATACAGCGACAGTGCTCAGGTTTGTATTCTTTTGTGTGCGAAAAGTGGTAATCAAAGTTCGATTATAAAGGCATTTCAAGTGTGATACACATGCACGCTGCCGCTTACAGAAACGCTATCTTAACGAGAAAAGGTTTAGACGAAGCTATAGAAACAGATGATCGTTCAGGAGCTCTCTTGTTGCTATGCCGTAGTCCATTGTGGGGAGGAGGAACTACCCCACCAGCAGCAGTATTTCGTTTTTGGGCTGCTTAGTATAGGCCGGTATGTTGACCGACAGTGATAAGCTTTTTCAGGTAGACGAGATCAGATTGCAATGGGGATTAATGAAGACTCGTCGTGCTGCCCTCGATTGCGTTGCGCTCCATCAGTAAGTCCTTCACGCTGATTGCCACTCGGTGGCAACAGGGTCATGGTGGCGCGTCTGGTCCCATTACTTCGTCTATCAAGCTGCTATGGGTTATCCATGCGTGTCCCGAGCACATGAGGTCAATGAATATTTGTTTTTTTCTATTGGAGAAATTTATTTCTCATTCTCCAACCGAGGGTTTGACTGAAAAGATGTTTTGTCCGTCTTGCTGCCACATTTGGTTCTATCGGGTTGTTAAATGGGCGTTGATGATGGGTACTTGATGGGTAGACGCTAGAGGCTGCGTTGCATTTTACGAGGAGAGTTTCGAGTCTAGTTCGGGCAGTCGGACCGTTTGAGAATAAGACGTATTTGTGGAGGCTGTCTGTTTTTGTAATTGAGATGGCCAATTTGAGTGCATACAGCTCTGCCGAGAAGACAGATGTCTTGTAGGAGGGAGGGTAGCCGAGCGTGAGGCTTCCCTCCACATAATGGCAGCTCCTACCACTCCGTCATCGGTTTTGATACCGTCAGTGTATTTATGGCGGTAATCTAGATACTGTTCCTCAAGTAGTCTCAAAAATTTTCGGCGGACGTATTGGATGGCGTAGTTGCATAGGGTATATTTGCAAATCTAGGTTAACTGTCGGTGTGTTCACCATCCAGGTAGGTGTTTTGATTCAAAGAATTCGATGGGAGAATGAAGGCTTAATAGACTTGCGATTGATGTCCAGTGAGGTCAAAATTGTCCACGCGTAAAAAAAAAGACGGCATATATTTTTCTTAGCAGCAAAGAGGCGTTTATCGAAAATATTTGTGATGTGGTTGAGGGTGGATTGTAGATTAGGCTTCGATTCTTGAAATAGTATTGTAGCGAGAGTTTGTGTCGCCGGAGAGGAAGAGGAGTCTCGTTGCGTAGCACGTTCAAGGATGGTACAAACAACGCATAGCGTTGTTTGTACCGATATACACTTACAACTAGACTCCCAAAACTGATTTAAGAGCTTTTTCAGCAGGTTTAGCAAAGGATTACGGAATCATCGTTTCCCTAGCAGAATGGATCAAACCACGGAATGTCCACACCACCGCATATCAAATCACTTTCCCAGGACGTGACACACCAGAATTCATAGTAATCCCGGGCGAACAGGGCGAGCATGACCGAAAGGACTGCACAGCCCACCAACCTAAATGCTACCACTGCCTCCATATACAGATACAGACACTAAGCCGAAATTCCTCAGCAAGACGCACTTCAAACCCCGCAACACACCCTCCTGGTCATGAGTGCGGTTCGAAGTCAGTGTTCGACAGCAGGGCCCGTCAGTGTGACTGGTTCACCCCTGCCGCGTAATGATTGACCCCCCTCCCCTCCCCCGCCCACGACCATCCCGTCGCTCAACGATGTGCCTAGGGCGGGAACGCACATCAGGGCAGCGTCAAAACTCATCCGTTCACTATCATTCTCCACTCACGCCCATCCAGTGCGCGCTCTCTCGCTACCTCCACACTCACGTCTCTCCTTCCTAACGCTTACTTCACACCATCCATCCACCCAAACTTCGGTCTGCCTCTAGGCCTACGTCCACTCGCCTCTGACTCCAACACCTTTTTCGACAATCTTCCCTCATCCATCCCCACCACGTGCCCAAACCATCTCAGAACACGCGAATCAAATCTGTCCTCTAACCATCCCCGTTCTGATTCGAGCCACGTCGTTAGTGAACCTGTCTCTCAGCGACACACCAGCCATGCTCCTCGAATATTTCATCTCGAAAAAATTCAACCTTCTTCTCTCCTCTGCTCTCACCTCCCATGTCTCAGCTCTGTACAGCACAGTTGGAACAACGACACCCTCATACAGACCTCTCTTTGCTTCCATCCCCAACGTCCTGCAGCTCATTACGCTCTTCAGTGAACCCAACACTTTACACCCCTCCTTCACTCGCGACTTAACCTCAGTTTCCACTAGTTCAGTCTTCTCCGCATGGGAGCCCAGATAGTTAAACACTGAATATCTTCCAACAACTCTCCATTTAGGAGGACACTAATACTGCTCGCATCGGCAGTCCTCGAGCATCTCATTACTTTACTTTTACCCACGTTTACTCGAAGCTTCCTTCTCTCACACACTCTACCAAACTCAGACACCAGTCTACATAGCTTCTCCTCTGAATCCGCCACCAGAGCCGTATCATCCACAAGCAGCAACTGGCTCGCTCAACTGCCAACTCCGCCCATTCGCTTCCAACAGCTCCAAGCTACGACCCAGCACACTCGCGTTCACCTCTGACCACTCCATCCATATAGAGATTGAACAGTAAAAGAGACATCACGCAGCCTGGTCTCAGACCAACTTTCACTGTGAACCAATCATTCACCTTGCTTACACTCTGACACATGCTCGGCTGCCAACATAGAAAATCTGCACCGCTTTCAACAGCTTTCCACCCACTCCATACAAACGCCACACTCTCCACAGCGCTTCCTTGTCAATCCTATCGTATGCCTTTTCCAGATCCATGAAGAGCCAGAACAAATCCTTTCCCTTTGCAAGGTACTTCTCACAGACCTGTCTCACTGCAAAAATCTGATCGGCACACCCGGTACCACTTCTAATGCTTTTTTATTCCTCTCCAATTGCACAATCCGTACATTCTCTAATTCTTTTGATCAGCACTCAGCCATTCAGCATACCGACCACACACAACAAACTGATGCCTCTTGTAGTAGTAGTAGTTTGATTTTGTTTTCCACCGGAGTCCCAACACAAAGTTAATGCAGACTCCCCCGTAGGGCATTTGAAGATTGAAGAGTGGTAGCGTAGGTGCAGAGTAGGTTCAACATAGATTCTGAGTAGGTTCAAAATGAATTCAGAGTAGGCTTACCGTAGTTACAGAGTAGGTTTACCATAGTTACAGACTAGATTTAACGTAGTTAGAGTAAGTTTACTGGAGTTACAGAGAAGGTTTACCGTAGTTACAGAGTAGATTTACTGTAGGTACAGAGTAGGTTTAACGTAGATACAGAGTTGGTTTAACGTAGACACAGAGTAGGTTCAACGTAGATACTGAATAGGTAGAAGTAGATACCGAACAGGTTCAACGTAGATACAGAGTAGGTTCAACAGAGATTCAGAGTAGGTTCAACATAGATTCAGAGCAGGTTCAACGTGGATCCAGAGTAGGTTCAACATAGGCCCAGAGTAGGTCCAACGTAGATTCAGAGCAGGTCCAACGTAGACTCAGAGCAGGTCCATCATAGATTCAGAGCAGGTCCAACATAGATTCAGAGTAGGTTTAAGGTATATTCAGAGTACGTTTACCATAGATTTGGGAGAGGGAGCAAAGGTTCCTGGATTCAGAGCGGCCTCAAGTGGGTCCAACAGTTTCTCATCGGAGTCCCGAAGGGTTTCAAGAGGGTCCCGAAGGGTCTCAAGGGCGTCCCAGAAGGGTCCAAGTGGGTCCTCCCAAATCCTCCTGGACTTCCAAGCCCCCGGGCTCCCGAAACCCCGAGTCCCACGAGTACTCCTCCTTTTCTGGGTCACCTTCTCTCAACCAACCTCGATATATATAATAATAACAAATGTCAAATTTATCACTATGAAAAAAAGGACCGAGAAAAATAATAGAGCCCACGCAATACTAAAATGAAGTGTTAATGATCTATAAAATGAATAATCATCCATCCGCCCCAAGATACCTCTTGAGTTGCATCATTCATTTCTATATTCTTTGCCCTTAGACAGCGCGACAATGCAAGCACTGCGCCACTCAATCGGTACCACGCCCACCACAAAAAAAAAAATTCAGTAGTTCACCAACCATTCGACAATCGTTATTCCACCCTTTTTCAGGCACTCAGTCGCAACGCAATCCAAACCAGAGGGTTTCCCTGCTTTCATTACCTCCACCGTCTCCTGCACCTCTTTCCTAGCAATGTCCACAGCAAGTCTCTCTCCACCACACACAGCAGCAATGTCAGCTTCTCTGTCATCCACGACATTCAACAATTCATCAAAATACTCGGCCCACCTTATCGTCCAGTAAAACATAGGCCAAAAAGCAATGACAATCATAAAAAAACGATCGCAGAGTCACACGAAAACAAGCCATCCAAATCTTTTACGTCGGAAACTCAAACTGCCGTAATTTAAACTACGCCAAAGCGGTTAAATCTACAACTAAGCCTACCCCCTCAGACGACACTCATGTACCGTCAATGCAACCTATTACCATGACCCCCAATACCCATCTCCAGTACTAACACTACCACAACCAGCCCAGCAACCACCCTCGTAATAGAGTCGGGCATCCAAAGCAATGAATCCACCAGTGCCCAGGAGAGCACTGCAATGGATGCTGCCCCAGTCGACCACGAAGAGTGGTGCAATAACACGAAAATCCAAAGGCGGAGAGACGAAGATTCCTCCGACGACGACCGCGGAGTACGCGACGCTCTCTCGCCACGAAGGAAAACGATTAGCAACAGCCCACGAATCACAGCTCGCCTTGATCAGAGCGTTGAACGTCTTCGGACTGTCTTAACTGCGACCGCATCCAGTGAAAAACAAAGTGAGGTATTCAACCCTTAGCTATAACATGCCCGATACCAGAACATCTCACAAGTGCGAACGACCATCGCCTGCGCGCGGACGCGTTGAAGATCTTCAACGAAGAACTGATACTCGAAACCACCGATCGACCATGCACCGCAATCGACTCAAATATTCGAATGACTACTACCCAGCCCACCACAATGTTTACAAAACCCTCCATATAAGAGAAACGCGCTCGCTCAAAATTATATTAGAGTGACGAGGCTTTCTAGCGCGCTAGAGTCATCGTCCTTCTGGCGCCGAATGTCAAACCAGCAAACAGTGCTGCATCAAGTTGGTCTTTGTTCTTCTTATTTTTAAATGTTCAAGTTAAGGCTTACTACTGCGCAAAGTCAAAGTCCTTTACGCGGCGAACGTCTATGGTACGTACGGGATCCATAGGAGGTACAGGATCTCCTAAGTTGCTGAGGCCATATGGCCCCAGCACTCCCTGGATAGCAGTGAGAAGGCATAACACACCACCTACCCTGCTTCAGAGCCCCAAGGACCCGTCGAGTCCCTAAGGTGCGGGCTACACGCTCCAACACCTGCTGAGGGGAAAGATGAAGAAGAGACAGAAAACGGGGATCCCATGCATGAGATCTACACTAGGTGTAGGGAATTTCGCGCAAGAGAACAACAAAAATGTAAAGAAGAAGAAGAAAGAATAGTCGTAGAAAAAGGTTGCATGATTCAAAGAAACAGCACAACTTGGCTGTTATGTACCACCCGAAAGGAGAATAGTTAGAACCGGTATGAAAATGTTTGAGTGTGTGTGTGTGTGCGTGTGTGTGTATGTGTGTGTATGTGCGTGTGTGTGCAGCGTCTAGTAGGAGAGTTGTTAAGTAGTCTGAGACAAGTTAAAGGAAATTCGAACTAAACATAAGATGCAAATGAGGTAAATAAAAAATCAAGCAAATCAGGATGGGGGAGAAAAATAAAGATAGTCAAGGGTAAACCAGAGGGGAGTCTGAAGGGAAATAAGGGTGTTCATTCCCACACCCGTTGGGCCGTGACTCCGTGCGGCCCGTGAACCTAACAGAGGCCTGGGGGGAGGGGGAAGGGGAGGCTCGTTCAAGAAGAAAACGCAGATCATTCTCCTTCTCCTTCTACAGGAGCACTCACAGCTGAGAACGCAGTGAGTCTAGTAGATCATGTTCTACAGAAAGCGGACGCTCTAGCGAGCGCTATCAGATCCAAAATGAACAACAATGCAATACTTCAGTGGAATTGCTAGGTACTATGTAACTGCAGATATGTATCTCAAGACCGATTACAATTGTATCTGTCTACTCGTCACGAAACCACGATTTCTCGGAGGCACTAATGACCGATATGCTTAATCAACTGCATCATCCCGTACTCCTCCTTGGAGACTTCAACAGCTACCACGAAGTGCGGGGATGCGTGAGAACAGACCCCAGGGGAGTGATAATGGCCAACACCATAGACACTCACAACCTGGTCCTTGTCAACGTTGGACATCCTACTCGGATCACCCTCGAAAGAGGAACAGCCATCGATTTATCAATCTGTTCCCCCAGATTAGCACCGCAACTCGTTAGGAGAGTTCTGCCTTTAACACATGACAGTGATCACATCCCAGTGATCATATCGTTCCTTACCAACCGACCAAACAATCCCGACGCACAGAAACTTCGATTCAACTACCGGAAAGCCAGCTGGGAGGAATACTCAACACATGCCGCATGGGATGATGTGGAGGGCCTTCCCGAAGACATTTCAGAGCGCAACCTCGTCATACACCATTAGGGCTGCGTCAAAGATCAATCATTCACCACTCATCCCTAGTCCTTGCACGCTCTCTCGTTACCTTTATATTGAAGTCTCTCATTCCTAACGCCTGCTTCAAACCATCCATCCACCTAAACTTTGGTCTACTTCTAGGTCTACGGCCACTGGCCTCCGCCTTCATCACCTTTTAAAACAATCTCTCTTCATTCATCCTCACCATGCGCCCGAACCATCTCAGAACACGCGAATCCACTCTTTCCTCCAACTTCTTCACCATCCCCGTTTTGATTCGAACCACGTCGTTAGTGAACCTGTCTCTCACTGTCACTCCAGCCATGCTCCTCAAACATTTCATCACGCAAACATTCAACTTTTTTCTCCTCTCTGGTCTCACCCCCCTAAGTATCAGCTCAATACAGCACAGTTGGGATAACGACACCCTCATTCAACCTTCACTTTGTTTCCCTATTCAACGTCCTGCAGCTCATTACTCTATTCAGTACACCCAGCACTTTACATCCCTCTTTCACTCACGACTTCACCTCAGTTTCCACTAGTTCAGTTTTCTCCACATGGTGCACCCTCACTGTAAAGGCCGCTCTTCAGTGTGCATCCTCACCTGAAGTAAGTGCCACACACTAATGTGCACCATCGTCTGAATGGCCGCTCCCAAGTAAGCACGATCACCTCAAGGGCCGCTCCCCAGTGTGCACCTCAACCTGAAGAATCATTTCCCTGTGTGCACTCTCACCGAAAGGGCAGCTCCACAGTGTGCACCAATACCTGAAAGGCCGCTCTCCAGTGTGCACCCTGACGTGGGCCTCGAGCTGGCCCTGGCTAGGGAAGTTCTTGCCGCACACGTTGCAGTTAAGGCCGCCGTCAGTCTCGTGCATACGCACCATATGGGATCGTAGCGTGTCCTCGCGGGTGAACACCTGAACAAAGGACAGAAGTCACTATTTGTGGGACTGATCTGTCAATGAAGAAAATTAAGGCAAATGCTCAGCATTACCGTCAAGTATTTGAGACCATGAGCTGGCCTCGAAATAGTTTACTTTCAATCGCACAGGAGTAAATTCTCTGTATTAATACGGTTTACGATTTTAATCACCAGGAAAATAGCACTCGCCTTGTTACAGTAGGTGCAGACTAGGTTGAAGGTTGGGTGCTCTTCAAGGAGATGCTGTTGAAGCAAGTGTCGTTGAGGGAAGACCTGTAAAAGATAATGATCTGAAGATGGCCACATAAACACCCGAATTCATCCCCCCCCCTCCTCCCGCCAGGTCATTTTCGACCAAAAACTTTGGTAATTAAAAAATCATTCATTCCTTTCTTGGATATTATCAATCATAATCTAGTGACTCATATACGTAGATTAGAGTGTCAAGGCTTTCTAGTGCACTGGAGTCAATGTCCTTCTGGCACCGAACGTCAAGCCAGCAGCCAGCGCTGCATCAAATCATCAACAAATCATCCTCAGTCTCCGGAATTGTTTCGACTCACGGCATGATTAGGTCACTACTGTTTATAGGGATATAGAGAGAGGTCACAAATGTGTCCCACTCAAAGTGAGCAAAGAAAACGGTGGTCCTCCGGGAAGGAGGAGTTTATTGGTAACCAAGATTAAGTATGATCAATTCACAACAGATCAGATTTCAGTTAGAAGCCCGGTTTCTTGGAGGTAGCTGAGAAGTGGTTCCGCACTAAATTGTCTCCGAGGGAACTCAGTAAGCATTAGGCGGAGTATAATAGGAAGGTCCAGGAACCGGCTCCTGGGGAAGAATGTGCGCCGACATTCCGTCTATGTGGGGCATTCTGCCAAGACATGAGCTATTGTAAGAGGGACTAGACAGTCCATGCAGTAAGGAGGTGGTGACGCCTCCATTAGGTGTCTGTGTGTTAGTCTGCTATGTCCTATTCTCAATCGGCATAGAGTTACCTCAGTCCGTCGAGATCGGTTGCTTGATGAGACCCAGGGTATGAGTGTGTCTTTAATAGTACGCACGCAGTTTATTTCTCATAGGAACATCAGACTATTCCATGTTCCATTTATTTCGCACAGCTCTTTTAATCGCTGGGTAAAAGTCTTTATATGGGAGTGTACGCTGTTTTGCTGGGTCAGGCGCCGCTGCAGCTCTTCGCGCCGCTCCGTCCGCCCGCTCATTTCCCACCACCCCACAGTGGCCCGGAACCCAGCACAAACAAACGTTCTTGTTTCTGGAGGACAGTCGCACAAGCCAGCGCAAGATTGCTAAAAACAACATTGTGGCAATTTTTGAAGATCTCCAGGGTTTGAAGCGCACTGAGCGAATCACTGAAGATTAAGATATTGGCATCTGGAAGAGTATCAGCCGCCAAGAGGGCATTGGCAATGGCCATGAGTTCAGCAGTGAAAACTGACGCTGATGACGGGAGTTTCCTAGTGACGACGCGCCTGGCTGGGGAGCACCGCTGCACAGCCCACTGCATCGTCGTCTTTTGATCCATCAGTGAAGATATGCAAGCTATCAGCGTGATGAGTCTCCGCTTGGGCTTTAAAAATAGCTCGAAGATTTTGGGGTGCAACATCTGCCTTTCGGCCAGTAAAATAGTGAGGGCAGAGCATATTTTCTGGTAAACGTCAGATGGGAATAGCATCTCGTGGGAGAGGGTCCACCATGATGTGTGGTAGTCCAAGCTCAGCAGTGAGGAGCTCAATGCGTTTTGAGAAGCTCGAGGAAGGAGCAAGATTGGGGTGGCGCTGTCGGATCGTGGTACACGTAGGGGAGGTGGGGCGAGCAAGAACATGGCAATAAAATTGGAGGTCAAATTTTTCTCGTCGCAGGGCAAGACTAGGCTCACCAGTTTCACAAAGAAGGCTGACAATAGGGGAGGAGCGGAAAGCTCCAGTACAAGCGCGAAGGGAAGCATTATGAACTAGTTCCAGCGTCTCGAGAATATTTAGTTTTACGGAGCCATAGATCACGCTCCCATAGTCCAGTTTGGACCGGATGACAGCGCGGTAAAGTTGTAATGTTACTATACCTGCACCTTAGGTGAAGTGCGATGCGAAAACCACTGCTGCACGTGGTACTTCCAGGTTAGCTTCTGGTCGAATATTAGTCCTAGAAAGCGGACTGTTGGTAGGAAAGGGATCATTTCTTCACAAAGTCTGAGGTTTGTTTCCGTGTGTGTGCGAGACCGATGGATATGAAGTGCACAAGTTTTGCTTTTAGATATTTTAAAGCATCGAGATTCTGTCCAGGCAACCACCTGGGCAATTGCACTCTGTAGTTTACGTTGTAGTTGGGACACAACTGGCGCCGATGCGTGTATCATAAAGTCGTCAACGTACAGGGAGGGAGGGAGGGATCACCCCCGTGATCCCATTAATGGCAATCGCGAATAGAGTACACGAAACCACGCTACCTTGGGGAACCCCCTCATCTTGGGTATGTATGTCCGAAAGGTAATTGCTGATTTTTGCCCGGAAGACTCTCCGCCGGAGGAAGTTCCGGATGAAAAATGCTAAGTGACCCTGGAGTCCCATCCGGTGAATATCTCGGAGGATGCCATAACGCCAGGTTGTATCATATGCCTTCTCGAGGTCAAAGAAAACGCTAACAGTGTGTTGTTTGCTGTCCAAGGCCCCATGGATATCAGTCACAACGCGTAATAATGCGTCCTGCGCTGACAGCATCTTTCGAAATCCGAATTGTAATAGGGAGAGGAGTGAGTTTGCTTCTAGGTGCCGAGTCAGTCGGGCATTCACAATTTTCTCCAGAACCTTCGCTACACAAGAGGTGAGAGCCATAGGGCGGTAGCTGGTAAATCATCGGTAGGCTCACCAGGTTTTGGGAAAGACAGAACCACTGCCTCCCTCCACCGATCGGGATAGGAGTGGGTAGACCAGACTGAGTTGTAACTAAGACACAAGTAGGAGAGTGTAGAGGGATGTAGGTGCCGGAGCATCTCGTAGGAGATTTGACCTTCGCCAGGAGCAGAAGGGTTGAAGGTGTGAATTGCACCAAAGATATCGCGTACCGTGATAGGTTCATTGTAAGGTATAAAAGAGTTTATGGAGAAGTCCAGATATTTTTGTTCTGCAGTACGCTTTAAAATACGGAAAGTAGAGCTGTACCCAGAATCCAAGCTGACGGAGGAGTAATGTGTTGCAAAGAGTTCAGAGACTTCTTGAGGATCGGTATGGGTCGTTCCCATCATCCTTAGGGTTGGGGGGGGGTTGTGAGAACAGGTACTTCTTAGTAATTTTTCGTAAGCGGGACCACACTTTAGACATTTGTGTGTTCACATTAATGGACGATACGAAGTTTTGCCACGATTCTTTCCTGGATAGGAAGTGTGTATTTCGCGCTTTTGCAGTTTCTCGTCTAAATGTAATTTTATCAGCTACTGTTTTCGTGCGCCGGTATCGATTGAATGCACGCTTCCTTTGCCGTTTTGCTATTTCACACAGGTCACCCCACCAGGATGTCCTAATTTTACGTGGTGTTCTCTTGGGTATAGGGATGCTGCGATCTGCAGCGTTAAGGAGGGTTCAATTAAGGTTTTCTACCACCTCGTCACAGGATATATCCTGAGGTGGAAGGGGTGTTGTTGTATAAGCGGTGAACGATTGCCAGTTGGCTATATGCATTATGTATCAGCGAGCAGTAGAAGTATCTTCAGGATGGAATGTAGTGCTGGTGATGGGGAAGTGGTCACTTCCGTAGGGCTCCTCCAGCACTTGCCAGGCAAGGTCTGAGGAGAGGTTTGGGGAGCAGAAGGATAAGTCAATAGCCTATAACGAGGCTGTCTGGGTATGGAAGTGCGTCGGTTCTCCGGTATTAAGGAGCGCAATATCAGGAGGCAGAAAGAATGCTTCGACGTGCCCTCCACGTCCATCAGCTGTGTCTCCCCTCCAAAGGGGTGTTTAGCCTTGAGGTCAACCTCAAGAAGGTAGGGCGCAGGAAGTTGACCCACCAGATTAGTAAGGAGTGCGCATGAAATTGATTCATTTGAGGAAATATATAGGTTACAAATAGTAACGGGGCGTTTGAGGTCCACTCTGTGGGCCTGAGCTTGCTGAGTTGTTTGTAGAGGGATTGAAGTGCATGTGATCGCTTGATTTACTATTGTAGCCAGGCCAGTGCCCGGTCGAGCATCGGCAGTGGGCGAGGTGAAGTGGGTTTTGTACCCACTGGGAAAATATGGTTTGTACAGCCCCAGGAGAGTTCCCTGGAGACAAACTACCATTGGGTTATGGGTTTGGGTTAATTTCAATAGTTCAGCATAGTTAGCACGATATCCTCTAATGTTCCATTGAAGGACAAGGGTATCAGACATTTTGGTTTAGGTTAGAGAAATTCAAGGTCTAGGCTTGAGTTGATACAGATACAGATACAGACACTAGGCCGCATCCCCCAGAAAGGGGGGTTGCCGACGGCAAGGCGCACCTCACACGCTCACATTCACACAACTTAGCCCTTTTGTGCTAAAGGGTCCGGCCGGTAGCCCCTCAACTTACACTCTGGGTCCCGAATGTACCGAGGAACCGTCGTCAGCAGCAGGGCCCACAGTTTTCACTGGTTTACCCCCGCCGCGTCATAATGGCCGGGCCCCCCCCACCCACGACCATCCCGACAGCGGGATGCCAAGGGCGGGAAAGCACATCAGAGCAGCGTCAAAATCAACCATTCACAACCATTCTCCACTCACGCCTGTTCATTGCACGCTCTCTCGCCACCTCCACATTCATGTCTCTTCTTCCCAACGCCTGCTTCAGACCATCCATCCATCCATCCAAACTTCG
>SDVV010020847.1:0-13243 GCA_016164225.1 Gammarus roeselii | reverse complement strand
GCACTTCACACTCGCACCTCACACTCACACCTCACACTCGCACTTCACACTCGCACCTCACACTCGCACCTCGCACTCGCAACTCACACTCGCACCTCACACTCGCACCTCACACTCGCACCTCACACTCGCACCTCACACTCGCACCTCACACTCGTACCTCACACTCGCACCTCACACTCGCACCTCACACTCGCACCTCAAACTCGCACCTCACACTCGCACCTCACACTCGCACCTCACACTCGCACCTCACACTCGCACCTCACACTCGCCCCTCACACTCGCACCTCACACTCGCGCCTCACACTCGCTCCTCACACTCGCACCTCACACTCATTTATTCACTCACACACTTACCGAAACGGAAATTACGATGAGTACATTTTTCAATCGCCAGTATGTTTATTTGGTGTCGTTTATCATTCGCGTCTTAAATTGTTTCATATGCATTACAATTTATTTATATTGTATTTTTTGGCCCCGCGTAGATTGTTTGTCTATCCCTACATTAGTGTGTTATGTGCGTATGTTATATTGTAACATCAATTCCTAGGCGTAAATTCTTCTTTTGTATCTAATATTTTTAGAGTCGTGTAACTAAAAACATGGGAAGTTTTAGGTTAAATTCGTTCCGTATTTCAACTTCATAATTTCATCATAAATTCAATTTCAATGTGCTAAATAAAATCCATATAATAGCACCAACCATCAATCACTAAATTTCAACGTGATTTCCACTTCGTCTAATATCATTACTAATTCCATTTCAACGAGATTTTATTTTACTTTGATTTCCCAAGTTTATTTTGGTTGAGAGGATAAAAAAAATGTTTGAATTATAACAAAGATCATCATGACACAGCATTAGTCACAGCATGTATCTGTGACAGTACAATGACAGTATTAAACGCAATGCACATGACACAGCATTAGTCACAGCATGTATCTGTGACAGTACAATGACAGTATTAAACGCAATGCACATGACACAGCATTAGTCACAGCATGTATCTGTGACAGTACAATGACAGTATTAAACGCAATGCACATGACACAGCATTAGTCACAGCATGTATCTGTGACAGTACAATGACAGTATTAAACGCAATGCACATGACACAGCATTAGTCACAGCATGTATCTGTGACAGTACAATGACAGTATTAAACGCAATGCACATGACACAGCATTAGTCACAGCATGTATCTGTGACAGTACAATGACAGTATTAAACGCAATGCACATGACACAGCATTAGTCACAGCATGTATCTGTGACAGTACAATGACAGTATTAAACGCAATGCACATGACACAGCATTAGTCACAGCATGTATCTGTGACAGTACAATGACAGTATTAAACGCAATGCACATGACACAGCATTAGTCACAGCATGTATCTGTGACAGTACAATGACAGTATTAAACGCAATGCACATGACACAGCATTAGTCACAGCATGTATCTGTGACAGTACAATGACAGTATTAAACGCAATGCACATGACACAGTATTAGTTACAGTATGTATTAGTGACACAGTATTAGGCCCATCACACCTGACACAGCATTATTTGCAGCATGTATTAGTGATGCAGTATTATAACCTAGTATTAGACATAACGAGGGAGAAAGTGTGAATAAAGCCAATCTAGGCATTACAATGTTTTTTCTTGCTAATGAGAAAATGATCAGGTTCAATATGTGAATCGTGGTTCAATTTGTATTGTTTGGGTACTAGATCAATGAAGCAAACAATGTTAAGATTGCGATGGAAGTAAATACACATTGCAACAACTCAGCGTCACCCACCTTCCCTAAAGCATCTAAGGATTGGCCACGCAACGAGGGTCCATTTGGAGAATCCAGGTACACCGCGATCCTAAATTTCAGTCAGTGAGTTGCCAATGGAGGAAAGCCCTCGTTTGTACTCCTCGAAAGTTTTTCTGGCTCTGATTGCCGGCCAAGGGTATTCAATTGGCTCAAGGATAAACTTGAAAGGTAAACTGCTTCGAGCCTCCTTAGCTGGGTGTTTGGAAGCTTAAACTACGATTTGCAGTCGGGTCAGCTTCTTCTGGATTCCAGTTGCCCCAAATTTCAGGCGTCCACCTCTGTAACCCAGCAGTCGTTGTCTTGGCCGAGGCCCCCAAGGGAAATTCGTAACGGACACTTCCATTTTTCCCCCGGCGCCAAACTTTACTAATACAACTCGGTCTGTGCGACCCGTGCAACTCTCCACAAGCTCGGGGGAAGCCATCCCGAACCAACCTTGGCAACCGATCTGGAATCCGGAGAAAGAGGGCGAGCGAACCAATCTCACTGAAAACCAATCTGCTCGAAACGTTGCCCGAGTAATTGAAATTATTAATAAAAAGGCATCCGGAGGCGTCTTGGTGCAATTGTTCTGATGGCTGTCTCAACGGAAGAGATCCGAAACTAGTCCAGGTCGGAGGTTAACACGATAAAAATTAAAATTGGAGTATTATCAGTCTAAGAAATGTCGGAGATTAGACGAGGGGAGCCCTCAACCCTCCTTTGATTTTCGCATGTTGCTTTGAACACATGATTGTTCCTGCTAGAGAGGCCGATCACAGATAACTTTGATATAAGAGGAGTAGTGCGTATATCACGTGGTGTTGCAACTAGAGCTGTTACTTCCCTTAATCGGTGCCACTCAGGACACTTATACAGATGAAAAATATGCAAAAACTCTTGTTTTCTTCCAATTGTTTCCTGTATTACAGCAGTGACTTCACATTGGGAAGAATTTTATAATCTTAATGTGAGGCCGACAAATGTCTTGCATCAGGAGCGTCAAGCAGAAGTTCGGATATTTACAGCAGCATTTAAAGTTGTCATCAGAAACCCTCATGTGCGTCTTTGGACAAGTCATTGAGTGTATCTGTATTTGCGTTTGCAATAGCTATAGATCTATACGATTCGATCCATTATGCCTGACATAATTGATCAAGTGTTAAATAATATTCAGACGATCTATATTATATACAGAACCGTTTTTCCTTATTTGTTTGTCTGTTCGTCACACTCTGTCCGTCTGTCCGTCTGTCCGTCTGTTCGTCACACTCTAGAAGGAGTAAACTAGGCATAAATTAGCAGGCCCCAAACATAATTTGAGAAAAGTCGAGGTCCATCTTATAATTTGTTGCTATACAAATACGGACTAGTAGGCCACTAGACTTTCCAGCGACTCAGAAGTTAGATTTTCTTGACGTCACTTAATAGTCGTATCATAAATACAGCCAAACAAGTAGAGCGGATTCTTGACAATTTCAATAGGATAGTTCAGCCAAAAAAGGAAGCGACGGCTTATTTCACTGTACTAATGAAACGTAGGATTCTTTGACGGGAACGGGATGCAAAGACTTCCCTCAGGGAAGAGCGGACCCCCGCTACCAGCTCGGTGGCTGAAAGGGTAACATGTCGAGTTTTCCTCACATCAGACTTCCATTGGGAGCTGGAGGCTGTAGGTTCGAGCCGACCTGACCCCGAGTGAAACATTCTGGTTGGTCTCATGAAGGTGCACAAGATTTCGCGTCATCTAAATTCTGTTTACAATTTATATGGGTGGAATAAGGGTAATTTAATAACATGGCAGTCATTTAAAGCATCAAAATAGTGTAATATAATTTCTGGAGCGTATTGACAATTACCATATGAAGAAATGCGCTCGAATAACTTGGGTTTTGAAGAAGAAGAACATTTTGCCATTCTGCTTGTGTGAACACGTTCTAGTACTATTACTACTCAGCGGCAACTCACCGAGCTGACCAACTTCCATAGAACAGGTGATTGTTGGTATACAATAGTTTGGCTTCCTAACAATATATAAAGTTTGCTCATTCAGGTGATCGTTAAATTACTTGGATCAGCGGTCGCATTCAGCTGTTGAACTTGAACGCGTCTTAGTGGCAAATTGACTGAATTCTGCTTGGTCCAAGGAAATGATGTTTCGTAGGATAGTTCTCAATAACTTATTAAAAGTCCAGCCCATGAATGTCATGGTAAAAATAATGGCTATTAGGTGGCAGCGACGCTGCAACCTGCTCATCACATTATTTGTGGCGAAAACAAATAAAGGCCTTGTCAAGAGTACAGCCAAATAAGTAGGGCTGTGTTTTGATAATTTCGAATGTATAATTGAAACAGTTATTAAGGAAGGCAAGATTTATTACAATGAATTGACGGCGCACAGTTTCCTTGACTTGAACTGAGAAGCATAGATTAAATGTATCCCATTCATTAACATATTTCTGAAAATGTGTCAATGCACCTTCATCGAGGCGACGGAGACCGTCCCTACTTGTTTTTATACAAAAGGACTGTGATTTTAAAAACATTACCGAATGAGAGCAATGGAACGAGAATTTGTGTAAGGATTAAATTGTCAGCACAACTTCTCAGAATACCTCTCCATTACTAACTAGCCAGCTCTAACTTCCCATCACTACAAGCCCATCACAGGCTTCTATGCTCTAACACCCTGTCGCTTACTTCCCATCACTACAAGCCCATCACAAGCTTCTATGCTCTAACACCCTGTCGCTTGCTTCTCATCACTACAAGCCCATCACAAGCTTCTATGCTCTGACACCCTGTCGCTTGCTTCCCATCACTACAAGCCCATCACAAGCTTCCATGCTCTAACACCCTGTCGCTAACTTCTCAGCACTTGCTTTTCAACGTTGGCATTCCACCCCTTCACTTCAGCACTACATTTTGTACACTTACCTCTCATCACTTACTTCCATCACTCACTTTTCATCACTCACTTTCCATCCATCCATCCCAAGCTTCTTTGCACTTCATTCCAATCACTAACTTTCAATCACTTGTTTCGTGACACCAACATCAAATCAACTTCTCTGCCGTAACGTCCCATCATTAATTTCCCATCACGAACTTCACTTCACTAAGTTCCCATCACGAACTTTAGGCATTAACTTTCAAGAATTCACTTCCCAGCACTAACTTCCCAACATCGACTTCCCATCACCATCTTCCCTCCACTAACTTCCCATCAATAACTCCCACCCACTAACTTCCCATCACTACCTTCCATCCACTATCATCCTATCACAAACTTCTCATCGCTAACTTCCCATCAATTACTTCCCAACAGCACCCTACCATCATCGACTTCCCATCACCATCTCTCCATCACAAGCTTCCCATCACTGACTTCCCATCACTAATTCTCTATCACAAGCTTCCCATCACTGACTTCCCATCACTATCTCTCCATTACAAGCTTCCCATCAATGACTTCCCATCACTAACTCTCTATCACAAGCTTTCCATCACTGACTTCCCATCAGTATCTCTCCATCACAAGCTTCACATCCCTGACTTCCCATCACTATCTCTCCATCACAAGCTTCCCATCACTGACTTCCCATCACTAACTCCATCACAAGCTTCCCATCACTGAATTCCCATCACTTACACTCCATCACAAGCTTCTCATCAAAGATTTTACATCACTAACATCGCAAACTTTCCATCAATCACTTCCCATCTCTTACTTCTAATCGTCCCATCTCTTACATTGTTGCACTAATTTTTCTTCTCTGACATCTCAGTTCTAACTTCCAACAACTAACTTCCAGCAATAACATCAAACCATTTACTTACCACAGCTAACTCCCCATCACTAACTCTACTTCACAAGCCCCCATCACTAACTTCACAACACTAACACTCCATCACTAACACCCTATCACAAACCCCCATCACTAACTCCTCATCACTAACACCCCATCACTAACTCCTCATCACTATCTCCCCATCACTAAATCCTCATCACTAACACCCCATCACTAACTCATCATCACTATCTCCCCATCACTAACTCCTCATCACTAAAACCCCATCACTATCTTCCCATCACTAACTCCCCATCACAAACTCCTAATCACTAACTCCCCATCACTAACTCCCCATCACCAACTCCCAATCACTAACTCCCCATCCCTAACTCCCCTGCACCAACTCCCCATCACCAACTCCCCATCACTAACTCCTAATCACTAACTCCCCATCACTAACTCCTCATCACTAACACCCCATCACTAACTCCCCATCACTAACTCCCCATCCCTAACTCCCCTACACTAACACCCCATCACTAACTCCCCATCACTAATTCCCCATCACTAACTCCCCATCACTAACTCCCCATCACTAACTCCCCATCACTAACTCCCCATCACTAACTCTCCATCACTAACTCCCCATCACTAACTCCTCATCACTAACTCCTCATCACTAACTCCCCATCAAAATATCCCCATCACTAACTTACAAGCAGTCCCTTCCAATCACTAACTTCCCAGCGCTAACTTTGCAGCGCTAACGCCTCTCCACTAACCAATCACTAACTACCCCCCCCTGATTCCCCATCAACAACTCCCCATCTCTAACTTCTTTTCACTAACTTCTAAGCACCAACTTCCCAGCCCCAACTTCCCAGCGCCAAGTTCCCTCCACTAACTTCTTATCACCAACATCTGAGCATTAACTTACAAACACTAACTTCCCCGCACTAACTTCCCAGCCTCAACTTCTCAGCCATAACTTCCCATCGCTAACTTCTCTCCGCAAACTTCCCATCACTAACTGCTCAGTACAAACTTCAAATATATGTGTCAATGCACAACAATATTCTCAAGGCAAAGACCCCATCAGTTGATCAAATATACAGCGAATCGTGTTTCACTTCAACAGCAACTTATCAATTGACACTACCCAAAGAAATATCGAACTCTACTATTTTACATCTTCCATCACCCCGTAGCTCAGGGACGACGACTCTGATGCAGACGCGCCAGGGCATGTCGATGCGCACTTTCCTGCCTCGAATAATCGACAAAATGTGGAGGTTTGAGGACATTCCCTAAAGTATTGTTGATGGGTTCTGCATTGCACTGCTACTTCTCTGAGCGGTACTTACTATGAATTTAGGGTGATAACCTATGATAACCTATGCGTATTTAGTGATGATGGATGCACGTTGAATCCCTATCTATTCATATTGACTAGAAATATTCACAAATTACGGATTCCACGTAGGAGCGCTACTTTCTGAAGAACGTTGTATCCAACCATACTTGCGCTGACAGGGGCCTTGGATCACACGGGCCTAACGAATCATAAGCAACGTACCAAGTTGTTTATCTACGAGCAAAGATCCCTCAGAAACTTGTTTCGTGGTTATTTCAGAAACCAATTTGGTGGGACGTATCCATGGATCTCGATTATCAGGCTTTCATACTCATAACTTCACTGCTCCCTTCATTAAGCTCGTATCAGCTAACGAAAATTGCTACATATAACGGCAATTTTTTTCAAAGACCTTCCTCAGCCTCGTCTTAAATTCTGGCAGACGTGATCGTTATTATTAAACTAATTTTTTGTTCACTGAAGTTTCATGTTCATATTATTTATTTAAATAAATTATTGAACATAAATTCTTGAGGAACGATTACTTCCTATATAAATTGTCATACCAATCACATTAATAAGAAAAGTTTTCCGTTAGTCAGTCAGGTGTATAAAATACACTAAGCTCATAATGTAATTCGACAATTAACTCTGTTGTCATCTTGTTAGATAGAATTTATGGTCATACATTCCCTCACAATCCTTTCAAGTCTAAAAATGGTCTTTTTTAACGTTGAGGCACGTTGAATTAAAAAAAATGCTGTTCATAGCGCATATTTTATTTGGTATCTTGGAACTTGAATTGATGAGCAACTTTTATGGAAGAAAATCATTTTCTCCATCCATTAACTATAAAAAGTCATGTAACAGTTCACCGAAACCTTCTTATGATGACCTTCTCATGATGATGAATAATATGACTCCTTAACAGTCATGAATAGACCTAAATGTCTAAATGTTTCAAAGTGGTCAACTAAGGACTGTAAAACAAACCAAATAAACAAAGTTGTTCGCACAAGTTAACATAAATGAGCATAATAGTATGTTACCGTGGTAAAAACTTACGTTCTTATTTCCCTTGTCCAAGTAATGAGAGTTTTAATACTTTGTCCTCGGGAAATTGGCTCTCTAAATGAAACTAAATCATGATGAGGTCAATTTAGGCCTGTGCAACTTCTTGCAATTGTCTCCAGAGGTCGTCTGTGCTCAGCGTTAGGCAACACAGAGCATTTAAAGGTTTCGAACAAGTATCTTGTCTAAAAAATAGGGTACAAAAGTCGGACAAAATACTATAAATAAGTATCTAAATACTGTATCGTAAACAACACTCATGCCTGTGCGTTGCCCAAACTAATCCTACGACGCTTTTGAGGGACATGCAATAACCAACTCAATTATATTCTCCTATTGCTTTCCGTCGTTCTGGTCCCGCCCACGGAGAAAAATCTCAAATCGTCCTTGACGGAAAAAGGATTAACCTAATTAAATGTCCTATTAAATGCCCTGTTATTGTTGGTAACAACAAAGAAAGCAGGAAACAAACTAGCCGGGATGATTCTCGGTGGAGGGTGTGTACGAACGAACGAACTTAAGAAGGACTGACAAATAACTTCATTACCAAGTCTGCTTATGGACATGGGAAGATAGCTAGGAGGTTACTATTCTAACGGGTGAAATGCGTGACGGCGAGATAGGTGATGATAAGGGTACTGAAGTTATCTATGGGTCGAAAAAGGCAATGATAAAGAAAGGTTATGATGACGATACTGGAGGTCACTGCGTGGCAATGAAGGATAAGATTTCGATACTGGGGTTGACTGCGTGTCTAGGTAGGCAATGATAAGTGTCCTGTAGCTAACTGCTTGGCTAGGAAGACAATGATAAGGGTAGATTAAATATGATTAGAGTAAGGAAAACAAATGAGCACAAGTGTACATGTCGAGTGTTTCCTTTGAAAGAAGTGAAAGAAGAGTGGGGGATAGTCAACGAGGCTTTAGAAATTCACGCACACGTACAAAAAAAGGAAGGTTGTAAGGACAGAAATGGGGAAGGACCACACCTACTCTCACCACTACCTTCTACAACCACTCCACTACTACCCGGGGCATTTCAGTCACGGTGAAGAAAGGGTCGAGTGTCAGGACGACAGTTCATTATCGGGGTGAACAAGAACCGAAGATAAGTATTTAGGTTCCAGGCGGTCGCATCTCCGACGGTCGAGCAGAGACGAACACGCCCATACGCTCAGACGACTCACACTTTTCCTCGAGCGCATGCTTGTCGGCTTGCCCCATAGGTTGGGTCAGACGGATTCCAACTAGGTATTGAGTCTACTTCCAAAGGAGCACATGGGAATTGAATTTTGACAAGTATGTGCACATTCAGGAGAGAAGCACACCCAGTTGCCCGGGTAGTGGTTATCCCCCATGTGCTAAGAAGATTGAGTCTTCTGTACGCAAGCGGTTCCTCGAAGGCAGTCGCACTTCCAGGTGAGACGTCGGAGTGACATCTCCTAGGGATATACCTGCCCTGGCTGATCGAGAGTCTAGGTCGGAATTTTCAAAAATGTCGTAAAATTTTGATAAGTGCAAATGTAGGAGAGCTCCACGCCCAGTTTCCTGAGAGTGGTTCTCCCTAGTGTTCAGTAGAGTAAGTTGTGGACTAAGATGCGTATAATGATCGTTAAACACTGAGGGAAAACTGACTGGTGACATGTTTAAACAAGTTATGAAAGACAGGGCTGTTCCAAAGACTGTGGCGGACGTAGAGGGGTGATCATAGTCATAGTAGTTCAAAGTTGGAGACGGAGACCGGCTGCTTACGAGAAAAAAAATGTTTCCTGGTATCTAACACTGTGGGCCATTTGCAAAAGACAAAGCGGTTCCAAAGTCTTTAGCTCGCGTAGGTCGAAAGCTGTTCCGAAAGCTCTCACTCGTGTAGGACGCAAAGACTACAGACTAAGCTGTTCCAAAGGCTCTGGTTCTTGTAGACAAAAGAAAGCTGATCCAAAGGCTCTGGTTCTTGTAGACAAGAGAAAGCTGTTCCAAAGGCTCTGGTACTTGTAGACAAGAGAAAGCTGTTCCAAAGGCTCTGGTTCTTGTAGACAAGAGAAAGCTGTTCCAAAGGCTCTGGTACTCGTCGACAAGAGAAAGCTGTTCCAAAGGCTCAGGTACTTGTAGACAAGGGAAAGCTGTTCCAAAGGCTCTGGTTCTTGTCGACAAGAGAAAGCTGTTCCAAAGTCTCTGGTACTCGTCGACAAGATAAAGCTGTTCCAAAGGCTCTGGTACTTGTAGACAAGAGAAAGCTGTTCCGAAGGCTCTGGTACTCGTCGACAAGAGAAAGCTGTTCCAAAGGCTCTGGTACTCCTCGGCTGCCCGCTAGCCACCAATTTATTCCAAAGGCTGTATCGCGTGGGAGCCTCTTACTAACGACAAAGCTGTTCCAAAGGCGTAACAGTCACTTATGAAGACCAAGCTGTTCTGAAGACATGTAGGTTATTCACTAAGGACTAAGCTGTTCATAGGGAATGTTATAACCAAGCTGTTATTAACTCTCTACTACAGACAAAGCTGTTCCGTAGGCGTATTGGCTGCCTACTAAAGTCCAAGCTGTTCCGAGGACTTGTAAGCCACTCTTCCAGACAACAAAATTGAAGTGTCACGGATGATTTGTGCGTCGATGGGGCGACGGTGGCGCTTTAGGGCCGAGTTCCCGCAGACAAATGACGCCAACTGCGATAATACACTCTTAATGCGGCGATGATGCCCCGGTGGAATGAAACCCCCGGCAGTACGAATGAAGTCGCCGGCAAGGATCATCAGCCACTGATGTCGATGGAGACTAAGACGATAAGCTTGAATGTTCCGCCCAAAAGCCAACAGATGGCACTGGTTTTTTGCGGGATGACGCAGGCATTACAGAGATGAATGTTCCATTTAATTGACCTGACTACGGTCGGATTGACTCAATTAAATATTTTGAGCTCCCTGAAGGTTATTAAGTCGCCAAATTTTCATCACAAATGTCGAACATTATAAGGATTTATTTGTGGATAAAATATATCACTTCCCTCAACTTGTGATGATACAATATGCTGACTATCAATCAACTGATAACAATATTGTGTAATACTCTACTCTCAGCCACCAAGCAAGGAATACTGTACTCTCAGCGCCAAGCAGGGATACTGTACTCTCAGCCACCAAGCAGGGATACTGTACTCTCAGCCACCAATCAAGGAATACTGTACTCTCATCCACCAAGCAAGGAATACTGTACTCTGTCACCAAGCAAGGAATACTGTACTCCCAGCCACCAATCAAGGAATACTGTACTCTCAGCCACCAAGCAAGGAATACTGTACCCTCAACCACCAAGCAAGGAATACTGTACTCTCAGCCACCAAGCAAGGAATACTGTGCTCTCAGCCATCAAGCATGGAATACTGTACTCTCAGCCATCAAGCAAGGAATACTGTACTCTCAGCCACCAAGCAAGGAATGCTGTACTCTCAGCCACCAAGCAAGGAATGCTGTGCTCTCAGCCACCAATCAAGGAATACTGTACTCTCAGCCACCAAGCAAGGAATGCTGTGCTCTCAGCCATCAAGCAAGGAATACTGTACTCTCAGCCATCAAGCAAGGAATACTGTACTCTCAGCCACCAATCAAAGAATGCTGTACTCTCAGCCACCAAGCAAGGAATGCTGTACTCTCAGCCACCAAGCAAAGAATCCTAAATCCCCACTACGACTAAGACCTGAATGAAAAGAAATATGTTGTATGTTGCAAACCGTAACTTTTAGTTGAAGGAATCGATACGTCGTGTATCGCACATGTTGATTCTGGATTCCCTTTTGAATTACATAATTTATTTTAAATTTATGAGGTATTTGTCGTTGTTTATAATTCGTTTATAATTTTCTAGCTGATAAATCTCATTGTTCACGGTGAAGGGATCGGATATTGACACTAGCATAATTCTTATAGATCAATATTCTCCTTCAGATTGATATGTAATTCGACAGCTTAATTATATTTCCAACACTCTCTGTCTACTCAGCCACAATCGTTTATTTTCCGCCTGTCTGCTCAGCAATCAGAATATTTCCCCGTGTAACTCTATTAGTCGTTTTCTACGAGCGATATTCCAAGCTTTTTCCCGCAGCGTTTACACAGCAGGCGACCGCAGCATATCTTCCATCACTTCAGTAGTCATTAGAGAACGTTAGATTGGCGTCATTTGTAAGGCTACTCACTTGCGGTTCCCTAAAAGTCACAGTTGTTTGATTTACACGGTCGAAACCACAAGCAAATTGCTTGATTTCCGGACTTTTATCAATATCCCCGTAGAGGGAATGGCATGGGGTGAGCCCAACCCCATTAGGGAAATAGGGCTTACATGTTAGGCGGACAGCTACGTAAACGAAAGGGGGATAAGACCTGTTACTTTCATCGCTATAATTTATAGAAGAAAGGTACCATGATGTCAAACTGCATTCTATCTAATTTCTTGTTACGATTTACGTGCAATCAGGATATGGTAGCACCGTGTGTATTAACCAATTTGCTAGAGTTAAACAACGAAATAACTTCCCAAATTGGTGAATAAATAAAAAAATATGAAACTCGCCGTTATCAATGTATATGAGGAATTGTTAACGACTAATTATTATCCGTGGAGGTTCACAATTTAAGGTACACATCGTATAGCAAGGTATTTTTCAAAATAATTCCACCACGATCAAAGTAATTGCCCAACAACACGTCAAGCACTATTTATGTATGAACCACTTCTCATTGACCAACTTCTATTGACTAATATCGATAGACAACGAATCAGACATAAGTTCAGTCAACAGTATGCTCATCCGAACACCCAAAGTAGTCGACCAGGTATTATGTCGCGCCCCGTCCCCATTCGTCGACTGCCTTTCATCAGAATCAATGTGCTGCC
Organism: Gammarus roeselii; assembly: GCA_016164225.1. Lineage (NCBI taxonomy): Eukaryota > Metazoa > Arthropoda > Malacostraca > Amphipoda > Gammaridae > Gammarus > Gammarus roeselii. Next base: position 325 of record SDVV010020847.1, on the reverse strand, counting down.
TGAAACTGGACTAACTACATGGCTCTTCCAGCAGGAATACCATTTAATAGCCAATGTAGTTAACTCACTTCTACGCAGTGCCGGGATATCGTATAAAACAACGTCGATAAGTGCGAACAGAGTAACAACTTCCTTAAGCAGTTGACTTGCATGACGGCTGATTACTATCGTTCATTCGGCCTTCAACTTCATCATTTCATGTTCCCACCCGAAAAAATCATTTATTTCGTTAAATGATTGACTGTTCGAGTATTTCGAGGGTTTTCGACTGTTCGAGTATTCAATTCATCAGTGGTCAAACAACTATTATAATAATTTAGTAGAA
>SDVV010020846.1:0-13243 GCA_016164225.1 Gammarus roeselii | reverse complement strand
ACATATGCTTGTTAGATCCAACACGTCAACATATGCTTGTTAGATCCAACACGTCAACATATGCTTGTTAGATCCAACACGTCAACATATGCTTGTTAAATCCAACACGTCAACATATGCTTGTTAGATCCAACACGTCAACATATGCTTGTTAGATCCAACACGTCAACATATGCTTGTTAGATCCAACACGTCAACATATGCTTGTTTAGAAGTGAATACTTTTCAATAAAAATCCTCAACAAAGGTATTGCCAGGTGCGATTTTAGGATTTCGATTTTATATGTAATTGTTGAGAATTTTTTTTTATTAGCATGTGAAATTGACAGTATAATTTCTTAATCGTTGTCTGGATGAGGCTTGGCTATTTTGGTCAAAGTTTAGTGAAAAAAAAATATTGAAAGCGTCCTTTTAAGGTAGAAAACTAAAAATTTTTCACAAAAAAATAAACAGGAAAGGCCAAAAAATATAAACCATTTAGGAGACAAAACTTTGTTGAAATCCTGACTTACATTGGCACAGTCCTTTGGTAACACGGTTCAGATGACTTTCAAATGAAATCACTGTAGATCTAGACGACATCCTGCAAGGGCTGGAAGTAACCATGACTAGCTCCTTAATTGATTACTACACCCGTTCTTCAACACAAAATTATTATTATCATTATTTGCTTCCATGTTCCACCGGAGTCCCAACGCGAAGTTAATGCTGACTCCCCCGTAAGGTGGTTTCTACATAAAAATAGTGCTTACAATTAATAATGTAATAATCACTCACCATATACAGGTATGGCTAGAATATGTTACAGATACAGACACTAGGCCGCATCCCCCAGAAAAGGGGGTGGCCGACGGCAAGGCGCACCTCACACCCTCATACGCTCACACTCACAAAACTTAGTCATCTTGAGCTAAAGGGTCCGGCCGGTATCCCCGCAACACACACTCTGGGTCACAAGTGCAGTCCGAGGATCCGTTGTCAGCGACAGGCCCAACAGTTTTCGCTGGTTTACCCCAGCCGCGTCATAATGACCGCCCCCCCCCCCCACGACCATCCCGACAAAGGGATGCCAAGGGCGGGAAAGCACATCAGAGCAGCGTCAAAATCAGTCATTCGCAGCCATTCTACACTCACGCCGGTTCATTGCACGCTCTTTCGCTACTTCCACATTCATGTCTCTCCTTCCCAACGCCTGCTTCACACCATCCATCCACCAAAACTTTGGTCTACCTCTAGGCCTGCGACCACTCGCCTCAGCATTCATCACCCTTTTCACCAATCTCCCTTCATCCATTCTCTCCATGTGCCCGAACCATCTCAGAACACGCGAATCTACTCTGTCCTCCAATTTCTTCACCATCCCTGTTCTGATTCGAACCACGTCGTTGGTGATCTGGTCCCTCAGCGTTACTCCTGCCATGCTCCTCAAACATTTCATCTCGAAAACATTCAACCTTCTTCTCTCCTCTGCTCTCAACCTCCAAGCCTCAGCTCCGTAGAGCACAGTTGGGACAACAACACCCTCATACAGCACTTTCTTTGCTTCCATCCCCAACGTCATACAGCTCATTACACTCTTTAGAGCACGCAACACTTTACATCCCTCCTTCACTTCAGTTTTCACTAATTCAGTTATCTCCACATGGAAGCCCAGATACTTGAAACACTGAACTTCTTCCATGAGCTCTCCACTTAGGGGGACACCAATTTTGCTCGCATCGAAAGTCCTCGAGCATCTCATTACTTTACTCCTACCCACGTTCACTCGAAGCTTCCTCCTCTCACACACCTAGTAGGCTAGTATAGGAAATTAGGAATCTGTAATTATTATTATTTGATATTGAATAATCAAGAAATTTAAGACCCATTCGGGACCCTCCCCAAGCCATCTGACAGAAAATAATAACTTGGGAGAAGCTGCCAGGCTCCGGCCATTGTTTTCAATCTCCTTCATTTTTTTCAACTTTATGAACAGTTTTACACAATAAAGTTGGACATAAAATAAGTTTTATATAATAAATCAATACTGATATTCAAACTGAAGATACACTTCATATCTATTTAATACAGACAACAAAGCACAGACTCTGAGACTAATGACTATATGAGTTACAAACAAAGACACCATGAAAAACAGAACTCCTACTGACAGTAGAATGGAGCAGACTGGTCGCGTGAGTGGAAGCACTTCTTACAACACTCCTCGCGTGGAGATGGAACCGCAGCCTTGCGTCAACAAACACTCCCAAGTCCCAGAACGAATCGACAAGCTCAAGTACCCCACCATTCACTCTGCAAAGAAGACACACCCAGGGCAAACTGCTTGTACATCGCGGGGGAAACTCAAATAAAGTTGAAGTCGTCAGCAAAGGCCTTCTACTCACAAGCCACACCTGCTGCAACATGATTGACAAATAGCAGAAGCAAGAGCGGACAGAAACACATTCCCCCACAGAAACACACATTCACCTCCATATCAGAAAATTACGAATCCAATCAAACAGTCTACCCAGAATACCCACACATCTCAGTTTGTCCCACAAAACAGAGTGACTGACAACATCAAAGGCTTTAGAGAATCCAGAAAAAACACATCAACAACCATTTTTTCATCTACCCGATCAGCAACCTTGCCATAGGTAAGCAAAAGTTTGTCTAAGGTGCTCCTTCCCACCCTGAAACCAAATTGACCGTCAGACAAGATGCCAGAATCTTCCTGAGAAGACACCACCTGGGACACAATAGCCCGCTCCAGCACCCTAAAGCAAACAGAAGTAAGACTCACAGGTTGATAATTTGGAGGGTTACATCTTTATTCAAACTTGAATATCGAAACAGCACGAGATTCCTTCCAGGCCTCCGGTAAAACTCCCAGGCATAATGACTTTGCAAAAATCAGAGACAAGGGACAGAAGATGAGTCTAAACCACCCAGAACCTGGGAAACTAACAGTCTACTCACACAAATCCCACTAAATTTTCCAGGAAAAAACTGATGTGGGGAAAGGCCGGCAGGATCAGCATCCACAAGAACAGACAAAAAAAGTCTACAAACCGTTGACTCATGTCTCTCTGACCAGCAACAACCTCACAAGGTGGAAGCTTCAGGGGACCAACAGAAGAACAGCCCTTCTTTCTTCCACTGATACAGGAGTGAAACATCTTGGGAGTAACAGAGAAGTTGTCTCCTAATTTCTGCTCATACAGACACTGGATGTAGAGTGAAAAAAAAATCTGTACTCAAAATTAAGCCCACTAAATCTCTGCAAGGACGCCAACACCTCCCCATGCTGCCTACCAAGCTCCCCCCTCAAAAGCTTATACTGCGCCCAAGCCCTAGATCTACTGGTCATCAGCTACCTAGGAGGGCCGCGCAACCAGCTTGGTCGAGAAGCAGAGTCTCAAGTGGGAACAAACTTGTCTACAAGTGAATGGACAATTGACTGAAACAAACTATAATTCTCCTCCACAGTGCCATACAGAAACTCATAATGCCAGTCAACACCCTCTGAAACCTCTCATGCTCCTGTTATCACCATGACACCACATAACTGATTTCCAACCAGGATCCCCTGCAACATCATTCATCTGAATAAACATACTCCACCAAGACAGGGGCATGGTGGCACCCCAGAAGAGGAGGCAAAACCCCCACAGAAGACACCCAATCTTCCTCCGTAGTCAACACCAGATCAAGATTGCTACCCGAATCAACAGAAGTTCTTTCTCTCACCCACTAAGTGCGTCCAAGAAGAATAAAACGATCAAGAAACTGAGAATGAAGGGGAGGGAAATAATTATTAAAACGTCTACAGACCAATCCAATGAAGGCAAGTTAAAATCCCCAAGAACAACAATCTCTCTGCCAACACAGAACTCCAGCAAGAAATCAATCAGTTTAGCATTCTCCTCAGCTGAGTGGGAGGGTGGGCGGTAAGTCACCACAACCAAAACATTATAATCAAGGAGGAAAATGGCAGCAACATTGGGTAAAGTCACCTAATTGGCACAAACTTCAAATTGTTTGCAACATACAAACAGACTCCATGCTTTTTCACTTCCCCCCTCACCAGCTGAACCGGTGGCAAATCAACAAAGGATGAGGACACCGAAGAAGTCAACCATGAATCGCACACGCCCACCAACTGCAAATCCCACCGCTGCACCATATGACCAACAAAAGGGACCTTATTCATCAGAGAATTCAAATTGACACAGCACAGCCTCAGAAAGGGGAAATTCATCTGTAAACATCGACTAGCTAGTTTAAAGCACCACCTCCGCGGCCACCCGGGATGCCATGGAGCTCCACACGACGACGACCACCAGCACCAGAGCCACGACCGCCCTTAGCACCATCACCACGGCTCCCAACCCCACCACGGCCGCCGGCCGCACCGCGCACTCCGGCATCACCGCGAACGCCAGCACCACCGCGGCCGCCAGCAACACCCCGGCCGCCAGCACCTCCTCCGCCCGGGTATCAGCATCGCCGCGGTTACCAGCACCGCCACGCCCACGCGCACCGCTCCCAACACCACGACCCACCACCGCGACCGCCACCGCCTCGATAATCACCAGCCAGTGCACAACCAGAGGAATCCCCGGAAACGACAACAGGCCCATTCCAACCAGCATCGGGATTAGCCTCCCGTCACGCAGCAGCCGTGAAGAATTCACTTCTCTCCTCTCCCTTACTCTCTGATGCATTAAGAGCACGCCTCCGAGTCAGCAACTCTCCTCTTTACCTGCAGCTTAGGTCTTTCTGAATTTGAAAACTCCTAATACCATCCAAGCTCTTCACCCTAGGGGCCTGTGAGAGCAGGTAGTGCCTAGAATCATCATTGGTCACCTTTGCTCTAAACAGACCTGTAGTGCCGATCTTTACCAAGTCAGTCAGAACAACATTGACACCAAAGACACGGCACACTTCATGGAACTTTGCTTCTACCAGCTCAACGCATAAACTCTCAGCATAACTGAGTACTTCCTTTTCTCCCTCTCATACAGCTCCTTAACTTCCTCAAAGACATCCCTCCTAAACAGCCCAACTCCAGAGGAACCATCAATGGCACGGTCTCCCAGACGACCAGTCTGTTTACTTTCCTGAGCAGACTTACAACTGTCCCCACTCCTCACACCTCTAACCTGCCCCAACAAATGCTCTGACTGCTGAGCAATTGAGAAAATAACTCCTGAAGATGGTCGACTGTCTCCGAATTATCTCCGCAGCCTCGACAGTGGCAACAGATTTAGCTACCTTGCAGCACCCGACAAATCTGATAGAACAGCATCACTGTGTTAGACCAACAGAGAGAGAACAGTCCAAAAAAGACATCCACCGGGAGTACATATACATCCAGAACATTCTCATAAGGTCAAGCCAAGGAGGGCAGGTTGAAGTCACCCAAAATTACTACGTCACGGTCAGCACAAAAGGTCAAGATGAGCCAAGAATTGCAAGCCTCATAATAAGATACAGGACGGTAGACAGCCAACACCCAGCAAGTGAATGGCAACAACATTAGGGCATTCAAGGTTGTGTTCAACAAAACAAACCTCTCTCTTCACAAACAAGCAAACACCATGCTGCAAACAGCACAGTCAGTATCACCCCTCACAACATCAAAACCCTCCAACGAAATGAAGGATAAAGAAACCGAAGAAGTGAGCCAAGTTTCGCTCACAGCAACGACATCCAAGGCGCAGGACCCAACCAAATCAATTGAGCAATAGCTACATCGCCACCACCAACCTCATCAAGAACAGGATCACCCAATCCGGACAGAGCGTCGCCAGCAACCCCACCGCCACGTCCAACAGCACCACCAACGCCACGACCACCAGGGCCCCCGCGCACCTCAGCAACACCGTACTCACCGGAACCACTGCGCAAACCCTCACCCCCACGACCACCAGCAACACCACGACCGGCAGCAACACCACGACCGCCAGCAGCAACACCACGACCGTCAGCAACACCATCACTGCCAACCAAACAGATGGGAACAGTCACGAGTTAGTTTAGCTTTGCATTCAACCCAAATCTCGCAATAGGAAGTAACCTTGTGCTAACGCGCATCCGACGACACGCGCATCAGACTCATTTGTATTGATGCCGTTTTAATTCCGTTTTCGAATCTTCGACATAATCGTCACATCCCGCACCAAATTATAGTATTGCATTCACATCTGCTCTCTACAAGAAATCACAAAAAATAAAACTCAAGCTAACGGTTTATTTTCCCAACGGTAAATTTGATAACAGTCCAAGATGGTTCAGGCTAAGCTAGAATGTTGCATCTGCCGCACCTCGTACGCCCCCGAACTAATGCCAAAGTTCTTCTTTCTCTGCCAGGACTTTGCGTAGTAGTCCCTCAAATGGGGAATGCAAGACATTGCTGTAAATTTTGTCAAGCGGCAGAGGAAACCAGACAACTGAAAGCACAAATCAGTCACGACTCCGATGGTTTATCCAAAACAGAGACAGTCTCATCCAATGGCTTATTCATAACAGAGACAGTCAACACGGAGACCCGATTGATAGCTGTTGAATTAAAATTGGAAAACGTGCTGGAACAATTTCACGAATTTAAAGATCCGATAAGCAGCGAATTAGCAGCTGTCAAAGAAACTGTCGAGGCCACCCAAAATCAAGTGAAAAAACTCAAAGTGCACCTAGACTCCGAACTCGCCAAGAAGCTTTCGACTCTAGATGCTGAGACAAACGATCGTATTAAAACGATAGTAAACTCAGTCAAAGATAGGGAGGTACTGTACACAACTGTAGTTAGTGGGAGGCAGCCACGCTGTGACAATGCAACACACGTCGGACCACAATCTCACCACTTTCGACCCAATACACGTAACCGATTCGATGTATTGCCCGATGAAATGGACTCTCCGAATACAGAGAAAATTATTGTGATTGGTGATTACAATGTCACCTTCTTCAAATCAAATCAGCAAAAAGGGAGAATTCAACTGAAAATACTCAGCAGAGCCGATTTGAAACTTGACGAGGTCGCAGGCCTAATTGCAAAGGAAAGGATACATTCATCTAAGCGAATTATAATACAAGTCGGAGTTAAAGACGTGACGCAGACGGAATCGACATGGGAAAGGTATAAAGCCATGCTAAACAAGACCAAACCTTCACACGCGAACCTCCATGTCACTGGCATCCTGTCCCATCCAAACCGAAGTAGATATAAGTTAAGCAAGATAATTTTACTTAAAAATCGCCTAGCAACTTTCTGCAAAGCCCAGAAAATCTCTTTTCCGGATCATTTGGATACGATGATCGACGCAAAGTACTATAACTTCAATAGAATCACCAACAAGGCTCGCATAAACACGTATGGACTTGATACTATCGAAAACATACTCAAAAACATAGGCGCTGAATTCGTCAACGAAAATAAGTCAAAAAACGTAAACGATATCATCCCAACAACTCCGCCAGCAGTGCCCGTTTCAACACGAGATACACAACAAATACAAGTGCCCATCAAAACACCACCACAGGTCCTAGCAAAAAAGTTCCTGTCATCAATCCAGTCCGAGTTAGAGGCAGTAGTCGCAGCTCCGCAAGTACAATCCGTGTAAACGAAAACAAAAGTCTTGGCTTTGACACAAGACCTCAGAGTAGAAGCAAAATAAGTCAAGCAAATCAAGTCAATGTGACTAACGGTACTCACAAATGTTACTACGTGAACGCTAGAAGTCTCAGAGACAAAATCGAAAAATTGGGTATCCTTGCACTGAATGTAAGTATCGACATAATAGCTATCACTGAATCGTGGATGAAATTGAGCACCAGGCATTATTTAGGCGAATTTACTCTCCCCAGTTAATCACTATTTCACAAAGATAGACAAGGCCGAGAGGGCGGAAGAGTGCTGTTTCACGTGAAAAACACTTTGCAAATATTAGAAGTTACCATTCCAAACAACAGGCACGACATAGTATCGATCAAAGTAGTGCCAAACATATAAAATGTCAAATCACTCGTCTATCGCCCCCCTAAAAGCAAGGTTGCAGATGATATTGATCTTTACAACACCCTCGTCGATACTGTCACAACACAACACAGTATTGTGCTAGGCGACTTCAATATCCCCGACATTGATTGGGAATCAGACGAATGTGCTGCCACCGGCTAACGTCTGATTGATTTTGCAGACGATAAGTTCATGACCCAAATGGTGATGACACCTAAAAGAGGTAGCAACATTCTTGATCTCCTATTTAGTGCAAGCGACTCTCATGTCACGAACGTCGAAGTAGGCGAACCACTCGGAACTAGTGACCACAACTGTATCTGTTTTTTGATAGAGCTCAAGTTGAAAACGTCAACAAACTGCGAAAAAGTCCCTAACTTCAGATTAGCTAATTTTGATAGCTTAAGAGAGTCAATGGCGTCAGCAAATATAACCCTCGGGCAAGATGTCAATCAATCGCTTGACTATTTCTTGACAGCACTTAAAAATATCGAATACGAGCACATCCCGCGCAAAAACAGGCGAACAACAGCCTGCAATTCTCCTTTCCAAGGCGAACAACAGGAGCTGCAATTCTCCTTTCCAAGTACTGGAAAGGAGAATTGCAGCTCCTTCATTCACGAAAGAAAGCAAAGCATTCGGTAAAGCATAGACATCCACATGACGACGTAGCAAAAAATGAATTCAAAATTAGCAGACAAGATCTAAAGAGGGTCCTGAAACGTAAGAAGAAAGGTTATGAAAAAGAAATTGCTACCAATGCCACAACTAATCCGGAACAATTTTTTAGTTATAATGTAAAAAAAACGGACGACACCAAAGTGAGTGTTCTACTTAACGAATACTTTTGCTCTGTATTTACATAAGAGAATCAGGATATTCCTAATCCTGAGGATATCGTATCTATATATTTAATAATCCCGTCGAAGTTATTAAATATAACTATAGATAAATTGAAAGTCATCAAATCTCCAGGTCCAGACCAAAACTAATCCGAAACAATTTTTTAATTATATTTCGAGCAAAAAAATGTGAAAGAGACGGACGACACCAAAATGAGTGTTTTTCTTAACGAATACTTTTGCTCTGTATTAACATTAGAGAATCAGGATATTCCTAATCCTAAGGATATCGTAGTGGTAAAACAAATTGAAGCCCTCACCACAGTGAATTTTTCCTTCGCCGAAGTTATTAAATATACAGATCAATTGAAAGTCACCAAATCTCAAGGCTCAAACCAAATTCATCATAGAATTCTGAAAGAGACAAGAAACGAAATCGCCGAACATTCATCAAACATTTTCACCCAATCTCTCACAAATGGCACCTGCCCCTCTAAATGGTAAGAGGCAAATGTTACCCCAATTTTTAAAAAACGTGACAAAAAGTGTCCCGGCAACTACCGTCCAATTAGTCTCACCTCAGTCATTGGCAAGTTGATGGAAAGTTTGATAACGGATAAAATTACAGAATTCTCAAAATCAAACAAATTGATTGGCGACTCCCAGCATGGCTTTAGACACAACCGTTCCTGTCTTACAAATCTGCTACTCTTTTTCGGAAAAATAATCGAATTCCACGACAGAATATCTCCAATCGATATCATTTATCTTGGCTTTCAAAAGGCCTTTGATAGAGTCCCCCACAAGCGCCTAATTAGTAAATTGCACAGCATCGGTATTTGAGGCGAGCTTAACAGCTGGATAAAATGCTGGCTTACGGACAGACGGCAGCGAGTTGTACTTGACGGAGCTTCCTCCCCCTGGGGTAACGTTACAAACGGCGTGCCTCAAGGATCCGTGTTAGGGCCAGTTCTCTTTATAATATTCATTAACGATCTTGATAGCAACGTACTCTCAAACATTAGCAAGTTTGCAGACAATACTAAGATCGGAGGAAAAGTGCAAACTGAACTAGAGTGTCAGCAAATCCAACTAGACTTGAGCAAAATTGTTGATTGATCAGAAAAGTGGAAAATGAAATTTAATGTTGATATATGCAAAGTTATGCACATAAATCTTCATAACCCCAAACACGAATATTCAATGTCTAGAAAAAAACTCATTCCCGTCACCGGAGAGAGAGATTTAGGTGTCATCATTAGTAACGACTTGAAAAGCAGCAAGCAATGTAGAGATGCTGCAAAGAAAGGCAACAAAATGCTAGGTATGATATCCCGCACTATCTCTTACAAAAACCAGCACAGTATGCTCAAGTTTTTTAATGCATTTGTTAGACCGCATCTCGAGTATGCCGTTCAATTCTGGTCTCCATTCCTTAGAAAAGACGTTATTAAACTTGAGAAGGTTCAATGTAGAGCTACCAAACTCATCCCCTCGCTGCGGAATAAATCGTACGAAGACAGGCTTCGTGAACTCAATCTTTATTCGCTTGAGAAACGTCGAGTAAGAGGAAACATGATAGAAGTGTGGAAGATTATGAAGGTAAGGAAACGTTGACCGAGCGAGCCTTTTCACTCTACATACAAACGGAGTGACTAGGAACAATGGATACAAAATAGTTGAGCAACGTTTCTCACTCGACATCACGCGCAATTTCTTCATGTATAGAGTTGTCGAAGAATGGAACAAACTTCCAGCGGAGGTTGTAAACAGCAATACAATCGAAACGTTCAAGTCGCGGCTCGATAAGTTCTACATAAATTGCCGATAAATAGCTAAAATGTTCCATTTTCTTATGTTAAAAAAAACAGAAATGGCACACGAAGCGCTCTTATTCATTCTACTTTAAAACTAATCCTCTTGCTGAAAAAAGGCAGCTTAGTTTGGGCCAATAGGCCTTTTAGACGTTCTACTCTAGAACTAACACTCTTGCTACCAAAAGGCAACCTAGTTTGGGCCAATAGACCTGTTGTTATCTTCCTACACTTGTAAACCACGACCGCCAGCAGAACCACGACCGCCAGTAGAACCACGACCGTCAGCGACACCCCGACCACCACCACCGTGGCCAGTCGGGAAGCAACGGCCGCCAGCACCACCAAGAACACCAACACCAACGTGACCACCAGCATCACCACGAAGACCCCTCTTGCTGCCATCACCACCGACACCAGCCCCACCACATTCACCGCGGCACCCACGGCCATCGTCCCTCCGGCTGCCATCACCACCACCTCCACGAGGAGAGCCCCGCAACACTGCTCTTCTAGCAATCAACTCCTGACGCTGACGGTAGGTCAGGTCTCTCTGAACGTACACAGATTTAAACTCATCAACATACATCAACCCCTTTGCAGCATTCAGCAATGCATACCTCTGCTCATCATTCTCAACACATGCTCTAAATAAGCCATTAGCATTCAGACACTTCATGTCACTCGGTTCAATCGTGCCCACAATCAGAACTCCACAGATCCTATCAAACATTCTTTTCACCACCTCAGTATCACTCGATCCAAAACCTCTCAGAACAACATACCTTTTACGTTGCTTCTGATCATCCAGCTCTCTCAGCCCTGAGCGTACCACCCAACCATTCACCGAACTAGACACTCTCTCCTCAATTATACCTATCACATCTTTGGCAGATAGGCCGCCACTGACTCCACCACACACTGCAGCAGACTTAGCTACTCTCTCCTCAATCGTTATCTCCACCTCCTCCACAGACAGCTTGGCACCTCTCACAACAGCAGAAACACCTCCCGCAGCAGATATTGCATTCAAACTCTCAGACACTTCAGACAGCCTCCTAGAGATTGATCCCACAGCAGCAAGCAGCTGATCAAATGCTGGCAGAAGATCAAACTTGTTTCCACCCCAACACCAGACACCACCCCGGATCCACTCCTGCACCTGCAGCAAAAATACTTCACAGCATTCCCTCCTTCCCTACACACACAGTCAATGACGCCCCTATCGATCCCAACAAATGCCGGATCTGCATGAAACTCATATCCACACAAGAAACATCCAATTGAGATGCCACCAACGATCCGGTCGCAGAAGGAACAGCACACCAACACCAGAACCACCGGAGTGAACAGAGGCGCCCCCAACACTGACACGCCTAGATGCCCCAGGCCCCCCAGCACCTGCGCCCCACACCAGTACCGCAGACTCTACCAGATGACTGCAAAGGCAAGCAATGCAGATCGTCATCCTCCGCAGCATCCAGCAACGCGATGAGAGAATGCACAGGCAACACCGCCCCATCATCCATCCCAGAGCCACCACCATCACCACACGCAGTACCAGGTGAGTCAGGAAAAAGTTCTTCATTCTGGCCTGCCTCCAGACAACCTTGGACCCTGGGAAGACACACATCCATCTTCCTGACAATTTTCGGGTACCAGTCTGGGTTGTTTTCAATCTCCCACATGGCCTTGTTGAGAAATCTTTGCTTTTGAGGCTTGCTCCCTTGTTATGCCCACAGAGATAAAAAAAATAACTCTTTAATTAAAGATATTCAGTAATTGACTATCCACAGATAATTATTGATTCAGAAGTCAGTTAGGCACTTTGATTTTGAAAGCTGCAGAGTAAATAGACAGTATTCTTCAGGGAATCTTGCAGGACTTTAAATAAAAAATCACATTTTTTTATATGTTATAGCTAATTATCAAATAATCATAATAATTTAGTTAAAAAACTACCAATGCATGTTTTTTTTCTCTTTAATATAAACTGTAATATTTTTGTTCACTGTTAAGTGCACATAAACAGATGGAAAATTATTTCAATTGCTAGAAAAATTAGCAAAATGCTGTTATAGGACACAAACATATTTCAAAGTATCGGCCAAGTATTGCCTATTTTTCACCAATACTGATGCAGATACCATCACAAATGGCATATACCCACAGATTGCTACTTCAACACATCACTAATAACTAGCTAGCTATATATAAATATATATACAGTACTGGAAAAATTATTATGGATTTTTGAGATTTTCGGTATTTTTACATAAAAAGGTGAAATAAACACAATTTATGTATTGATATATGATTTATTTCATATTATTTATGCAGAACGAGTATTTCAGTAGTCTGTTTGCCCTCCTTTAGCAGACTTAAGGGCTTGTACCCGTTTAGGCATGCCACGAATTAGTGTCATGCACAAATCCTTGATTCTGTCAGAATGGAACCAAACTTTTATGAGGCGTTCAATCAGCTGTTTTTTGGTTGTAATGGGGACTTCATGTATTTCATTCTTCAACAGACACCACAAACTCTCAATGGGGTTCATGTCTGGTGAATTTCCTGCCCACGGAAGC
>SDVV010020845.1:0-13244 GCA_016164225.1 Gammarus roeselii | reverse complement strand
GCTGCTAAAGCGAGGTCTACCCAGCTGTGCTCGACGGCGATCAGATGGCGCTGAGGATCGTGATCGCTGCTAAAGTGAGGTCTACCCAGCTGTGCTCGAGGGCGATCAGATGGCGCTCAGGATCGTGATCGCTGCTAAAGCGAGGTCTACCCAGCAGTGCTCGACGGCGATCAGATGGCGCTGAGGATCGTGATCGCTGCTAAAGCGAGGTCTACCCAGCTGTGCTCGACGGCGATCAGATGGCGCTGAGGATCGTGATCGCTGCTAAAGCGAGGTCTACCCAGCTGTGCTCGACGGCGATCAGATGGCGCTGAGGATCGTGATCGCTGCTAAGGCGAGGTCTACCCAGCTGTGCTCGATGGCGATCAGACGGCGTCGAGAATCGTGATTGTTACTAACGCAGGTAATATTGCCTGCTTTGTACTCTCCAGTCGTAGGCAATCCACCAACCAAAGCGCAGCCAATCTCCGCTGGAGTCTGTTTACCGTTGCTCTGCAAACATAACGTGCATTGTCTTTATCACAGGCGCACACATTGCTTCTCAATTAAGTTTGCACGAAATATTCGATGTACACAAAGAGCACACGGTGCAGAGAGAGGAAGGGCTTACCATTGACAGCAGCTGTCGCCATCTGGCCTATATTAGCCTACTGGTGATGGTGCTATTGGTGGTGCTGCTATTGGTGGTGCTGCTACTGGTGGTGCTGCTATTGGTGGTGCTGCTATTGGTGGTGCTGCTATTGGTGGTGCTGTTATTGGTGGTGCTGCTATTAGTGGTGCTGCTATTGATGGTGCTGCTATTGATGGTGTTGTTATTGGTGGTGCTGCTATTGGTGGTGCTGCTATTGGTGGTGCTGCTATTGGTGGTGCTGCTACTGGTGGTGCTGCTACTGGTGGTGCTGCTATTGGTGGTGGTGTTAATGGTGATTTTGTTGTTGGTGATGCTGCGGTTGGTGATGCTGCCGTTGATGATGCTTCTATTGGCGTTGATGCTGTAAGTGGTGCTGCTATTGGTGGTGCTGCTACTGGTAATGCTGATATTGATGCTGCTGTTATTGGTGGTGCCGCTAGTGGTATTGCTGCTATTGATGGTGCTGTTGTTGGTAGTGTTGTTAATGGCAATGATGCTGTTGGCGGTGCAGCTGTGGGTGGTGCTGCCATTTGTGGTGCTGCTATTGGTGGTGCTGTTATTGGTAGTGTTGCTGTTGGTGGTGCTGTTGTTGGTAGTGGTGCTGTTGGTGTTGCTAATGGTAATGATGCTGTTAGCGGTGCTGCTGTGGGTGGTGCTGCCATTTGTGGTACTGCTATCGGTGGTGCTGCTATTGGTGGTGCTGCTATTGATGGTGCTGTTATTGGTAGTGGTGCTGCTACTGGTAATGCTGATATTGATGCTGCTGTTATTGGTGGTGCCGCTAGTGGCATTGCTGCTATTGATGGTGCTGTTGTTGGTAGTGTTGTTAATGGTAATGATGCTGTTGGTGCTGCTGTGGGTGGTGCTGCCATTTGTGGTACTGCTATTGGTGGTGCTGCTATTGGTGGTGCTGCTATTGATGGTGCTGTTATTGGTAGTGGTGCTGTTGGTGTTGCTAATGGTAATGATGCTGTTAGCGGTGCTGCTGTGGGTGGTGCTGCCATTTGTGGTACTGCTATTGGTGGTGCTGCTATTGGTGGTGCTGCTATTGGTGGTGCTGCTATTGGTGGTGCTGCTATTGGTGGTGCTGTTATTGGTAGTGTTGATGTTGGTGTTGTTAATGGTAATGATGCTGTTAGCGGTGCTGCTGTGGGTGGTGCTGCCATTTGTGGTACTGTTATTGGTGGTGCTGCTATTGGTGGTGCTGCTATTGATGGTGCTGTTATTGGTAGTGGTGCTGCTACTGGTAATGCTGATATTGATGCTGCTGTTATTGGTGGTGCCGCTAGTGGTATTGCTGTTATTGATGGTGCTGTTGTTGGTAGTGTTGTTAATGGCAATAATGCTGTTGGCGGTGCTGCTGTGGGTGGTGCTGCCATTTGTGGTACTGCTATTGGTGGTGCTGCTATTGGTGGTGCTGCTATTGATGGTGCTGTTATTGGTAGTGGTGCTGTTGGTGTTGCTAATGGTAATGATGCTGTTAGCGGTGCTGCTGTGGGTGGTGCTGCCATTTGTGGTACTGCTATTGGTGGTGCTGCTATTGGTGGTGCTGTTATTGGTGGGGATTCTCATGGTGGTGCTGTTATTAACGGTGCTGCTTTTGTTAGTACGGATGTTGGTGGTGCTGCTACAGGTAGTGTTACCATTGGTGGCGTGCTGTTGGAAGTGCGGCTATTGGCATTGTTGATATTGGTAGTGCTGCTGGTGGCGGTGGGGCTATTGGCAGTGCTGTTATCAGCGAGGCCGCTGTGCCGCTCGTAAGCCAGTATGCTGTGCACACATGCTACACTAAAACATTATTCAAGGCTGTGTTTCGACAGTTCGCCTGAACGAAGCTGTTAAATTAGACATTCTGAGGGTTTTAGTACCAAGCAGCCGGGTAGAGTCTTCAATGAACGAGCCATGAATTAATTGGGCCAGACTCAGGTGTATATACTGTTAAATGAATAGTGTTATTGTCAGATATAACCGAGACGAATTGCCTTGATAAAATAAGATTTACCAAGTGTAATCTAAACTAAAATGGGTTCCTTGATCGAGATTGCATATTTTTCCTATATGTCTATTTATTTTACCTCAGCTCACAGGGACACGTGCTTTATTTTACCACTTTCTTTTGCGTCTTTTGTTGCCGAGGAATTAAATGAAATAACATGCCTAATTCGATATTATGAAAAATTGGACCAAATGATCTCCCACCACGAAAAGATTAACACAAGTGAGCAAAAGCTTTATAAAACAATATCTAAAACATTGTTTGGAATTGCACACAACCGAGTTCCGATTGGCTTTTAGTAACTAAAAGCTGTACTATTTTGTAGAATTTTAAGAGATTCTAATAAAGCTTGTCCATTCGTAAACAAAACTTCTAACAGTCGTCCTCTTTGTTCAATTTCCATGTCTCGCATACAGTGAAAATTACACTGAGCACAGTTACACTGGGAACAGTTACACTGGGAACAGTTACACTGGGAACAGTTACACTGGGAACAGTTACACTGAGAACAGTTACACTGAGAACAGTTACACTGAGAACAGTTACACTGAGAACAGTTACACTGAGAACAGTTACATTGAGAACAGTTACATTGAGAACAATTACATTGAAAACAGTTACACTGAGAACAGTTACACTGAGAACAATTACACTGAGAACAATTACATTAAGAACAGTTACACTGAGAACAGTTACACTGAGAACAGTTACACTGAGAACAGTAACACTAAGAACAATTACGCTGAGAACAATTACACTGAGAACAATTACATTGAGTACAGTTACACTGAGAACAGTTACACTGAGAACAGTTACACAGAGAACAGTTACACTGAGAACACTTATATGTTCATAATCGTGTTCGGACAGCTATGAACTGGACACAAAACAGCCATCAACGAACAGTACAGAAAGAAGAGGAAATTTCATTAGCACGGAGAACAATGGAGCTCCTACATTTTTAGCTGGTGGCTCAGGAACTGCGCGTTGTTCTTTGTATGCCAAAAAAAGTGAAGTAAGCAACGTGAATAGATCCTGAAATGGTTGTGAATTGATGGGAACTTTGCTTCGTGTTATAAAGGCTTTCAACAAAACATGACGTGTTGAGCAAAATGACTGCTTAGAACAGCTCCCCGTAACATTATCATTAAATCATTTATTACCATCGTCTGGTAATGGATTTTCAATTTATCTTGTATTACACATAATACGTCACTATCATGAACACTATTTGGATAAACGTAAACGAAAGTTCAATTGAATTCGTCGCAGCTCATCCCTAGTGTGCCACCGGTTCTTTTTATACGCAACAAATTACAAATGACAATATTATAATCAATGATCAACATATAACGTCTTTTTTGAGGTAAGAATCAAGAATGCCTGTTGTTGGGAAATCAGTAATAAATGAGGTTGGACAATCATGTATACACGGGGTTGGGAAATCGCGAATATATGGGGTTAGGAAATCCTGAGAACAATGGGTTGGGAAACTAACATATTGCGTTAACATATTGTACAGATGGATCTCAACAATTGTATGAATAAAGAAGACGTGAATAGACGACATAAATTATACATAAAGTATTTACATAACACTGAATATTTGCACTTCATGACCGCTAGGGAATTATTAAATGATTGACAATCACAATAATTCAATACTGGAGAACAAAAGTGGGATAATATGCTTCTGCTATAGAAGATAATGCACAACATAGGTTTATGTGACAATGATTGTTTTATCACAAATGCAACGGTGATAGGTAGAAATAATTCAATTAATTATATTCACATTGAGTTTAACTGTCAAAGTTGGAAGCTGCCTATCGTTCCTCGAAAAGACTGAGTTCGTAGTTTAGTTGTACTAAAACGATTGAAACATTCGAAACAAAGAAGTAGACAAAACGCAAGTTACTAACACCTAGGGTAATTGGCGGAGACAATTGTGGTCAGTAAGAACATAGAAAACATGTATCGTCAGAGTATAAACGATTAGATGGCGGCTCAATATTAAGTGTTATGGTGGTGGGATTTTCGGACATGTTCAAGAACAGAATGCATTTTTTGTTGACTGGTATAATGTATTTATCTTATATTTGTAGGCAAAGTTACGATTTTGTATTGATCGGTCAATAGATGTTTATTAAGCCAATTCTTGAAAGACGTGTTAGATTTAAGATTCTTGAGGTTTGTTGCTTTACGGGCAGTTTCTGTTTTCCTATGCTCAACGCGCAGAGTATCATTATTTCTTGTGAATCGATTGTTCTTTTCACCTCGAGAATATATGTTGTGCCTTTGGCTGCCGGGTGAATGTTTTTCTAGAAGATCTTAATGGATTCTGATCGACTCATGGAGTGTCAGTTTGTTGTCGATATTGAGCCACTGCAATTTTTTCTGATGAGAGGGCTAACGTGGTCTCGTTTTCTATGGTTACCATCACATGTCATTCTTGCCGCAAAGTTTAAACAACGTTGCACTTTCTCTTTTTGATTCTTGGTGCATTACCCCCAGATTGAAAGACAGTAGTTGATGTGAGAAAATACTAAAGAGTAGACAATCAGTAATCTTGATTTGAAATCCATTTTCTTTTTGCAGAGTTTAGGAACAAAAGTGTTCGTTCAATTTGGAACAGAGTAGTTACGTGATGTTTGAAGGAAAAATCGGGATTGAACCCTACTCCCAGACCTATTATTTTGTCTTCAACAAGTGTGTCAGGTTTTCCTATCCTGATAGAGAAATTCATTGGAGCTGCTCTTCTTTTTGAGTTCGAGCCGAACAAGATACATTTTGTTTCTTTCTGAGTGCGCTTTGAGTCCATTTTTATCATACCAAGATTTTAAATTACTTACGGCTGTCTCAGCGTCGTCCTTCACCGCATTCAGATCTGACGGTTTGCGGGAGAGCAATATTTGGACATCATCGGCGTACATGACCATTTTTGCTCGAATTTTTGGTAATTTACAGTCAATGTCGTTTACTACAACAAGGAACAACAATGGGCCAAGTATCGAATTTTGTGGGACCCCAAAGGCAACTGTGGTCAGACTTGACATAGTGACGTTATCAAGTTTAACTGATTGTTGCCGATTTGTCAGATAACTTTCAAACCAAGTAGGGTCTATTCCTAAGTTACGGAGCTTGACATAAACAATTGGGTGGCTTACACTGTCGAATGGTTTCGATATGTCTAGCGATACCAGCAGAGGCAGCTGCACGTCATCAAAGTTGTTACATAGATCTTCAGTTATGCTCATAGTGAGTCTTCTGTTGACACTTTACGCCGATAAGCATATTGACAGTCATTGAACAGCTCGTTTGATTCGAGGTAATCAATTACTTGGATAGATATTACCTTTTCTAGAATCTTGGATAGGAAGCCAGAAGACTGATTGGTCTAAAATTGGATAGTTCATTCTTGTCCCTCGATTTATGAATTGCATGCTTCCAGATCTCCGGAAATTTTTCACTTGCTATAGAGGTGTTACTAACTGTGCTGATGTAAGGCAATGTAACTATTAGGCTGTCTTCTAGATATTGCAGAGCTAAACCAACTATTCCTGTAGAGTTTGTGTTTTCAAGGCAAATACAGCTCGTTTTACTTCATGTTGTGATACTTGCTTTGGCTTCCATTTGACGTTTGCCGTTTGGTCACTGTCTCCATAAAAAGCTTTCGGATTCCTTGTCTCTGTCAAGTCGCTCTGTAATCCTTGGTCGGCTACTTGAGTTACTTTTTCAAAAACCTGTTTCCCTACTCCTGCAAAGAAATTGTTGAACTTTTCTGATGTTGCCTGAGGATTCGGATAAGTAGGCGAGGTGATCTTAATCTTGTCGAGAACAATTGTTTTCAGTGCATTCCAAGTTTCTTTATGACTATTTCTGTACTGTCCTAGTTCCTCATGATGATATCCAATTTTAACCGTTCTGATTTATCGTTTGACTCTTCTATTTTGAATCCGAAATAATTTTAACCAAGTGATGCTTCGTTTTGCTCTGCATTTAAGATATTTTTTAACGAGCAATTTCATTTTGCAGTTTTTCTGTAATCAATTTAACCGGCATGCTTTTCATTGTTTCAGTTTCCGTTAGCGTCATAGCGCTCAGACATGTGAGAAGATAGTCTGTGAGTATTTGGGCTTGCTCTGTGACGTTATCTGTGCAATGTATCGGTTTTATAATCTCGACGTTTGCCACTAGTTGGGATCTGACAGGTTATTTTGTATGGTTGTTTCTGCGCTTGTTTGATGTTAATGGTGCAATTTATTTCATGGTGGTCAGAGCAGATCTAAAACAGTTTTGGATTCGGGAGTAATTCTTGTAGTACATTTTATGAGCTGATGCCGCCCGAGTCTGTCTAAAATTGGCTTCATGTTGTTAGATTTCAATTTCAATTGATCATCAATGCAATCTCCCAAAATGTAAAGCGTCTTTCCTAAGTTGATGGCTTCTCGAAATCTTTCTTTGATGTATTGAAAAGACTGTACACTTGCTTTGGGTAGTCTGTAAAGTCAACCAACGACAAGCGATCTGTTTTTTCGTACCTGGATGTTTACCAAAAGATCATAAACTTCAATACTGTCGTTGAGCCTTGAGAAGAGGTATATTCTTCTCGCACATAAATCACGGTTCTGCCTCCTTTCCTCTCTCTATATTTTCTATAAACATTGAAACCTTCAATCTGGATAGAGGTATTGCTAATATAAGATTCCAGCCAGGTTTCCGTCACACATAAAATGTCGATTGAATCATCCTTCATCATCATTTTGATGTGATCCATCTTTGTTGGTAAGCTTCTAACGTTTATATGTTTAATTAAGATGTGATTTAGGTTGTGATGATTATTTATATACATGGTTGCTGTGGGATGGTCGTTGCTCCCAGCTAGAACAGTTTGTGACTCTAGTCATTTGTTTCTACTTTCAGAGCAGATGGTGTCACCGTGGGACAGCTGCAGACGTATCTCTTCATCGAATTGGGACGTATCATTGTCGAATTGCCAGGGAGAATACCTATTGAAACATTGCACATTTGTTTTTACATGCTTGTTTCGATTCGCTGCAATATTTTGTTGTTTGAATTGTTGCTTCAGAGGGTGGATTGGTGCAAGACTACTAAAGGGGTCATCTTTATTGGCAACAAATATTGAGTATTGAGCAGCCTCATCACCCTTAAGGTTAGTTGAATTAATTACCGTTTTCGTGACGTCGTCCGGCTTAGATTCATCTAAGATTGTGATTTGTGTTTTGAGTGCGTCGCTGAAAATTGCAGGGACTAGATCACCCAAACTGCTATTGTACTCTTCGTTTTCCAAATACTTTTATATTTCTGAGAGGAATTAATCATCTCTTTTTGGATAATCGGTGAAGGCTTTGTAATCTCCTATGTGATTGAAAGATTCTTACGTTGCTTTAATTTTTCATCACCTTTGATATATGTTTTACCAAGGGTCCTTTTACCATCATTGAGAATGGTGTCGATGTTGGTGTTCCGAAGGAATTGTTGCACGAGTTCCGTTGCGTGCATTGGCATTTGTTCCTCCGATTTATTGTTTTTTGCGCAACGCAGTCCTCATTTAGATTTTAAATATGCTCTTCAGTAACACTCTTACTGACGTTATCCAAGATTCTGGCTGCCAATTGAGGGTGGATTTGAACAGGGGAGGCCGGACAAAACCAAGGGAAAGAAATTTGAATCGGCGTTTGAAGAGAGGCAGGGTAAGGATGGCTGAACCGAGCTGGTGGAAGAAATGGTTGGAGGGGGGTAATATATCAGAGGGATTAGCGGGTTAGGTAGAGTTGGTGTTTGGGCTGAGTTTAGAGAATGGTGGCAAAAGCGGGGGGCTGGGGCTGTTCTGCAAGCATAATTAGACATATTTGCATTGGTAGTGTAGAGTGGAGGAGGAGGGTAGGAGAAGAGGGGATTTAGGAGATATGTGTGGTTTGGGAGACATGTGTGGAGAGTAGGAGGGTGCAGTACTAATATGGGAGATGCGGAGTGAACGATACGCGGGTGCCGATTGTAAGCTGTTATTATGGGGATGAGGCGCACATTGGACGTGGTTTGTGGAGAGATGATGAGGAGGTGCTGATGGGAGGCTGATGGTGTGAGTGTGGTAAGATGGCGCTGCATGGGAGCTGTTTGTGCGGGATGATTAGGAGTCAATGATTGGTAGTTTTCAGTTTGGGGGTGATGTGAGGGCGCTACTACGGTATGAGTTGTCTTCGAGTACAGGTCCTTTCCTGACGTGTGATAGTGTGATGATACGATACGGTGGCCGTATAAAGGAAGGAAGCAAAGGAAGGGAGGGCATGCGAGTAGCGATTCCTCGTTTTTGAAATTATTATAGTAGTGGGTTGACAATACCTCAACCCACTGAGAAACGTAACGTGCTATTGTGTTGCAAACATTGATAATTCCACTTGTGTTCAAACTTCTCAGGATGGAACAATCGCTCCAGTGGATCCATCTCTTAGCTTGCCTGTTGGGATAACTCTGAGCTTCAAGGAGTAGCATAGACTCATAAAACAGCGCCTCTCTTCGATAGTTTTGAGATTGAGGGGTTTTGTCGTGTACACCTTAACATTTTGTTTTTTTCTAAAATTGAAGTGGATATTTTTGCTACTTCTTCATTTTCGCACAATCCGTGAGCACTATAATATAATTTTTGAAAGGGCTTGCACTTTCAATGATTTTAGACGTAGCGTCATATTCATTGGGTGGATTTTATAAAGAGTGCATTTGCTTTAAAGGTCGGACGTAAGCACGTTGGACATGAGAACATCGCAAGTAAGTATTGTTCTAGGGGTCTCAGTACTATCTCTTGACAACAAACTGATACAGGATGCGTCCTTGGGGGCCGGTCTTATTTGTTGGAATTTTTTGGCTGAGGTGAGTATTTGATTTGATTTGGATCTCATTTCCAACGGAGTCTCAAGTGAGGTGAGCAATGCTTGTGTGGTAGAAGGAAGGGGTTTTGAATCAGTATTAGGTGGATGGGTGCGGTTAGTGGGACTAGTTTCAGAGGGATTTGGGGCGGGAGATAGAGAGGTTGGCGGTGTTGTAGGGTATCTACGACCAGGTAAGGATGTACTTTCCTGTGAGACAGGGTGGGCATCCTAAGGTCGAGTTTTGCGCGCGTCGAAGTGTTTGTGATGTACAGTGGTTCGTTTTTTTGACTTGCTGTTTCTTGTGCATCTAATGGTTTTGCATGATATGCAGTCTCTGTTATTATTGACGCATGCGTATTTTTCGCACATCCTTCTATAACAGAAGCAGCAAGACTTACTTTTGTTGTCGGTGTGGCTAGAAGGAGTCATATTTTTTTTATTCAAGGAAATGTGTTTAGGATGTGATAGTCAACCTGAAGTGGGTACCAAGAGAATATCTTATTAAAAGGAATTCAGAAAGCCGTACTAGCTTCTAATTTTCAGACTTCGCAATGAGGGGGAAGGAGGGACCAAGATTTTCTAGTCATTGGTATCGTGTGTGGACATTGTAAGTAAGCAAAACAAAGTTATGAGAGCCCATGATCACAAGTGTGGGCTAAACCTGATTAGGCTCGGGCTCGGGCCCGAGCCCGATTAGGACCTGATTAGGCCTGATTAGGCTCGGGCTCGGGCCCGATTAGGACCTGATTAGGCCTGATTAGGCTCGGGCTATCACAAAATACGAAAACATAGATTCACACAATCTAGTCTTCCTAGATATCTTCGAAAACTTAATAATTTTATATAGTTATAATAATACAATGATGCTAGATTTCTGCTACACTCATTTGCAAAATATTACAGATGCTACACTTAGATAAAATGAGATTTTAAATTCACATGATTGCGAGGGCTACATAATATAATTATTTTAGGAGCAAAAGATTTGTCGTATCATAAACTTGAACATTTTGAAAGGATTATTCTCATGAACAGTCATCTTAACAGGAAATTTAGAGTTGCTCTTCAATTTAACAGGCTGATTGAGCCATGCATGTGTGCTAGTTAATGCGACATTGGAAGAAACTATATAATAGTCTCTTTTATTGTATGAAGTACCTAATGTGTGATTTTCCACCGATAAGATAGACAGGCTTATACTGCGGTAGCTACACAATTTATTTGAAGAATCGGAAAAAATCTTATATCTCAAAAATTATAATACATTGTGTTAGTAAGACGTGAACAATCAAACTACAGGGTTATGAACAAAAAATACGTGAGTCTGCTAACCCACTTGAACTCTGTCTTCATAAAACACAATATATTCAAGGAGACGGAATGAATCATAATTCAGAAAAAATAGGACGCTTTGTACTAATACAAATTAATCATAAGAGGTATGAACTAAAAACAGAAGAATTTTACTTAAAGGTTCGATGACAAAAATGTGAGTGAAAGGTTGGCAAATTGAAAATATATATTTGGCCCTCGGGTTTGAAATGCGTAACCTTGAATAATAAGTGCGTATGAACTAGAAACAGGACAATGTTACTTAATGGTTCGGAGACAAAAATATGAGCGACAGGTTGGCCTATTGAAACTATATATTTTCCCGCGGGTTAGGGATGCGCACCCTTGAACAATACGTACGTTTACCCCGCGGGTTAGAAACGGGTTAGAAACACGTACATTTGCCCGTGGATTAGGAACACGTACCGCTAAGTTAGGTGAGGTTAGAAAGGCAATGTTCCAACAATATACTTGTAACGTAGCCAGCAAAATCGAAAAGCCTACTTGCCCTCACTAATAGAAGGCCACCTCGCTGGTAAATGGCAGCACTGGTAGAAAGCCGCCTCGCTGGAATAGGGCAATACTGGTAGAAGGCCGCCTCGCTGGAAGAGGGCAATATTAATGGAAAGCCACCTCGCTAGTAGATGGCAATACTGGTAGGAAGCACCCTTGCTGGAAGATGTCAATACTAGTAGAAGGCAGTCTCGCTGGTAGACGGTAGAACTAGTAAAAGGCCATCTCGCTGGTAGATTTAATTTCAAAAATATTTCCTTCACAAAATACGCTGATCATATTGTCTAGTTGATTTAAATTCAGTTTATTGATAACGGTTGACAAATGCCTTGATAAACGTACGATGCATAGCTACAGTGAGTAACTAACTGTGAAAATATGAGATGCCAGCTACCGATGTGTTACCTATATTTTCTCGTCAGCTTTGAGATCCTTTTTGAGATACTAAATTTCTATACCTATACTTAGGTGCTTTTTAGATCATCAACTTCTGCAACTAGTTCATATTTGAACGACAAAAACACGTAAACCGAGACTGGAGGAATACGGGAAACACTTCATTATTTACCTAATTTTGAGCAAATGCCGGTCATTTTGTTAGGATCGTCAATGAGTTCTGCGATGGCTATAATAGAAAATACTCTATTGTTCACCCTAATCATTGTAGGGGTTAGTCTAACCTATCACTACGTACATTCCTAAGAAATAACCTAGTGATTTAGTCACTGAAGTATAGTTGAACGTGAAAAAAAAATTTCAACGCACAAAGCGGGAGTAGCACTGCACCGTTCGCCACTAAATTCAAGTCAACTCGAACCTGGTTCCTTCACGTGAGAAACCAACTCACTCGGCAACAATCGACGCCCGCTGGCGGCCAGATGTTGGCTTATTACTTAGCTCCGCCCATGGTTTAATAACTTCACCCGGCATTAATTTGGCTATTGTACTATTCTAATTTCTACATTATCACACGCAGTGACTTGCCTTCAACGTTATCTAATGGTATTCCTTCAACCTTATTACTTGCATATCAAGAGACAAGGCAAAACAACTTAAAGAGAACAAAGGGACAGCTCCAGGAAAGCGAGGAGAGGGGAGTGGGGGTGTTATGACATCTCCCGCGTCTCCCCACTCGCCGCCATGGACCCTGTCCAACTTTACCCTCGGAAGATGGCCTACCCTATTCATTCACCGATTACTTTCTATGTGAAATTTTTTAGGGAAATAAAGATTTTCCAAACGATGTTCCCGACGATGGTTACCTTGGATTAGGATACCTTGCCATGGTATCTTAAATTGTTCAACGGCAAGAACTATTTGGCCTGCAGAATGTCTCTGGAATCTTTCGGATTTGAATGAACGCAGAGGAAAACTAAATTGATGTTATTCAAACATTTCCAGATAGACCACTATACCATGCATCTAACCGTCACTCAATCAGACCCAAAGTCTTGAAGTGAGAGTTCAATGCTATTACGGCTCTGTGCAGGCGTCCCTTACCCTATCTCGACAGTCTCCATCGTAACATCAGACCTCAACTCCCGAAGTGTAGTTCTCGACAGGAAATTGTTTCAAGCCACGGCTGGTGCTAGAAGCTGGGCAGGAGATGAGGCTCGCAGACAGTGTGGCCGTGGCAACGCCAGCATCGCGCCGATCGAAAAGGAAATTGTAACAAGAGTCGTTTGACGCTCAAACAGCCCAGGCAATGGGGAGGGCTTCCTGGTGAACATGGAAGCGGTCAAACGATGTTTGCGCCATTGAAGCCTGTCCAGAGTGCAAGGGTTAAACACGTTGGATGTGGAGAAAGTTGTTTGACTCTCAAGTAGTCATGGCAACATGGGAGTGCTTCCTGCTTCACCTGGGAGCTTAATAACGATGTGGCTTG
>SDVV010020844.1:0-13244 GCA_016164225.1 Gammarus roeselii | reverse complement strand
ATGTGCTTTCCCGCCCTTGGCATCCCGCTTGTCGGGATGGTCGTGGGTGGGGGGGGCCCGGCCATTATGACGCGGCGGGGGTAAACCAGTGAAAACTGTGGGCCCTGCTGCTGACGACGGTTCCTCGGTACATTCGGGACCCAGAGTGTAAGTTGAGGGGCTACCGGCCGGACCCTTTCACACAAAAGGGCTAAGTTGTGTGAATGTGAGCGTGTGAGGGTGTGAGGTGCGCCTTGCCGTCGGCCACCCCCCTTTCTGGGGGATGCGGCCTAGTGTCTGTATCTGTATCTGTATCTCATTTCCACCGGTGCCTCAACCTGAGTTATAACACGTTGAGGCACCGGTGTAAGGGCTCTGTAGGTGTAGGTTGCACTGGGGATTTAGGAACGCTCGTCGGGCTGCCGCGAGGGCGTTGCAATCCATCAGTAAGTGTTTCACGCTGATAGCCACTTGGTGGCACCCAATCAATTAGAACTTCAAGAGTAATATGTACGCACGCTAGTGCGTAGTAGTAGTAGCTTCCATTTTCCACCGGAGTCCCAACGCGAAGTTAATGCAGATTCCCCCGTAGGGCAATTGAAGAGTGGCAAAGTAGGTGCAGTGTAGATTACGAGTAGGTTCAAGGCAGATTCCGAGTAGGTTTAACGTAGATACAGAGTAGCTTAAATGTAGATACCGAGTAGGTTTAATAGATTCAGAGAAGGTTTATATACAGAGAAAGTTTAAGGCAGATACAGAGTAGGTTTAACGTAGATTCCGAGTAGGTTTAACATAGGTTCCGAGTAGTTTTAACGTAGATACCGAGTAGCTTTAACGTAGATACCGAGTAGCTTTAACGTAGATACAGAGTAGCTTTACCGTAGATGCAGAGTAGGTTTAACGTAGATACCGAGTAGGTTTAACGTAGATACCGAGTAGGTTTAGCGTAGATTCAGAGTAGGTTTAACGTAGATAGAGTAGGTTTACCGTAGATACCGAGTAGGTTTGACGTAAATACCGAGTAGGTTTGACGTAGATACCAAGTAGGTTTAACGTAGATACCGAGTAGGTTTTACGTAGTAGGAGCAGTAGCCGCTTCCGCGCTCCACCTGAGCCCCAACGCGAAGTTGTCGCTCGTCACCCAGGGCCTCTGCGTACGTCTAACGACAAGTAATTATATACGTAATACAAAATAGATCACCATAAAAAAGGGCACATAAATAATAGAGCCCACAAAATAAAAAATAATAAAATACTAGAATAAAATGTTGATGATATATAAAAGGAATAATCATCAATCCACCCCAAATCCCAGGGTAAGATGACAATTGGTCAACCAAGAAACAAATCCTTCTCAATTACTATGCGGACAGTTAAATTTAGGTTCAAGTTGGGCCAAGGTTTCGACGACACTCAGCAGAAACAGCCCAGAGCAAGACAAAATAGTGCACGAAGACTTAACACAAATTAGCGTACGAGTTCACAATTCAAGTGGATTTTGATTTTTTAGTCGAACAATCTAAGCTGTTGCACAGCTTTGTTTTGCTGTCCTCATAGACTGACAGACGTGCCGCCCACGAGGGAGCCTACATGAGTCAGGCAGACCAACTCCATCAAGATGTTTTGCCTGCAGTGGCGACGTCGGGGGCTCCGGTCCCAGCTACAGTCCCTCAACCCGCCCTTGTTTCATATGCTCGTCATTGGGGAATGCGCCTTGTGCGCCGTCTCTGCGGTGTTGACGTAGACGCAGTCTTTGCGCTGCCGGGCCTTAAGCCCACCGACACTTTCAAGACACCAGAGCCACCACATAAACACTGCTTTGTTTTTCATGGACCAGTGAACAATCCCCATCATTTCTCTCCTACAAAACATCCCTGTTCCACATGAGGTTATCCCGGCACGCGTCTAGTTGGTTTGATTTGATCCTCAGTTCCACCAGAACCTCAACGCAAGTCATAATAGGCTGGTAGAGGTTCCCAATTGACCCTACATATACCCACGCACAAGAAAGCCATGGAACATATTCATTAGAAGGAATAAATGATTCAGAGAAAAACCTTGAGACAAATATGGCAACAACGCCTTCCCAGATTAACACCCGAGAGTGCTTTCTTAACTCTCCGGAGCAGTGCACAAACTGTCAAAAAGGCAAAATAATTCGTCTCAACTTCGTTCCATCACAAACCAGTCTACCAGAAACAGAAAAATTTGCGCAAATACATCTCGATCTTGTGGGACCCTTACCTCACAATGAGGTTTCGAATACTTACTCACCATGATCGACAGACATACCCGCTGGCCTGAAATCTGTCCCATCAAAGATGCACGAGCAGAAACAGTCAGCAAAGCCTTTATTGACACCTGGATCTCACGCTATGGTTGCCCCATCAGCATCACCACAGACCGCGGTCCTCAGTTTGAATCAGCATTGTGGACCAGTCTCATGGAAACCCATGGTTCGGTGCGTATCAGGACCACCGCTTACTATCATCAGGCCAATGGCCTGATCGAACGACTCCACCGCCGAGTCAAGGATGCATTGAAAACACAGGCAGATCCTCTCCACTAGGTGGAAAAACTTCCACTCATCCACCTAAGCATGCGAACCACAGTAAAAGAGGACATCGGCTACACATCAGCAGAACTCATGTTTGGAGTAAACTTGCGACTTCCATGCAACCTGTTGGTCAGAAACCGCAATCCTGCACCGACATACATCACCGAGTGCAACCAGAGACGACTTCAAAGCTTCATGAACGAAGTTGGTCCGGCACAGTCCCGATCAATTCGACCAGCAGAGGGGCATCTCGACCACAAACTCAAAACAGCGACGCACGTCTTTGTCCGCATCGACAGAGTATGGCACCCGCTTGAAGCACCCTACGAAGGACCGTTTGAGGTAGTTCAACGTTCACCGACACTCCACACCCTCAAGCGACGATGCAAAACCGACAATGTCCGCGTCTCTCGTTTGAAAGCAGCTCATGGCATAGACGACGTTTTCCCCGAAAGACATTTACCGGTCACGATACAAATCGGAATCGTTCCGTCAACCACACCAGGCCCAGACGGAGTTATTGGACCAGGCGCAGCACGTCCGGAGGACCGGTACGCGCAACGAACCCAGACTACCGGACAACCAGCAAATTTACCACCGCAAGCCCACACAGGACGTCGAGAACAAATAAATCCACGACCTCAAGTCAGGTTTTTCACTCAAACCACCGGGTCTGGCAGATCAGTAAGAGAACCAGACCGCCTCAACATGTAGCTAACGCTACGCACTTGGACGCCAGTCAGGAAGGGAAGAACACAATACTACATCCCCGGCTGCAGACTGAAAGGGGAGTGATGTAGAGTTTCCCAATTTACCCTACATTATCCTAATAACACTAAACACATTATGCGTGCATCACAAGCACCTATTGCTATTAAGCAATCGCATCTTTTGACCTCATTGTTTACATCTCTCTGTAGGTAGCTACAACATTTCCGTTCAGCTAGTACAGAACTGCTTCCAACCATAATGACAGTGCAACAAATATTTATTTTGGTTAAATAAATACGTATACCCACGCACAAAAAGCCATGGAACATATTCATCGGAAGGAATTAATGATTCAGATAAAAACCTTGAGACAAATATGGCAACCACGCCTTCCAGATAAACGCCCGAGAGGGCTTTCTTAACTCTCCGGAGCTCGATCAAGCAACACACCGTGTGTCTGTCTCCGTTTGAATCATGTGTTTTTTTATGGAACACATGTATTTAAATTGTCGGAACCGTGTGTGTTGTGACGACGGCCCTGTGAATGTTACTGATTCAAAGTGACCACAATACAACGTGTTAGTGATATAGGCTTACTCAAGGGCCAAGCCACAAACCACATTTTAGTGCAAGTGAATAGTACAATGTGGATATCAGAGAATCCATGGAGTGTGGTTTCATTTAATTAAAACATTTAGTTATGAAAACGAACTGCTGCAACATGCCAAAGCTAGTTACTCTGAGCAATTAGGAATTCCACTTTACTTTATTGATTGCAGGCCCGTATAATTAAATAGTAAATACTCAGCTAGGTATTGCTGGCCAGTGCAAATGGTTAATGAATAAAACCAAAATTTAGGCGAATTAAAAGAAGGCTTTACCTTGGAACCTCAACGAGTTCCACAGAAGACAGGTAAGAGTAACAGTATTTCACTATGTGCCTACTCCAGTATCTCACACTAGGTTTCTAAATCTAGAACAGACTAATAATTACATTATAGATTTCTACAGTAGGATATTTTCTGTATCCACCTGGATGCAGGATTTCAACCATACACAAATGTACTGTTGCAGCTAGCTATAGGGAATTCTTCGGCCCAAGGCTATAATAGGATATTCAAATTAATATTTGCTCACATGGTAGCAATCTTTTGATCTGAGTAGCACCCCACCTTGACTCGTGCCTGTGTGTAGATGTATAGGGTAGATAACATTTTTAATTAGGTTCATATATCCTACAACTACCATACATGCAAGTAGGAGGAGAATTATGCATTCATAATTCTTATTATTAAACATTAGTCAAATTATATTGGATGCAATTTTTAAATTGTGGAGCATAAGACTCTCATTTTATTTCGAAAAGCTACACCCAAAGGGGTATACTATTTCTACTCTTATGTTAATTTACTACATGCACCTAATCTGTCTGCCTGTAGGTGGCAGGCAGAATGGTGGGTAGTTATCTCTTATGTGGCATATTTGGTTAAGCCAATAATTTTTTGTGTGCAGCCTTCATTTTATGCTGCGGATTGGCACAGAAAATAAACACTACCTCCGTTTGTACGCCAACCTCCTGCTAGCGAGCCTTGAAACAAACTCGTGGACCTTGCTTCCATAATTGTGTATAGAAGCACCAGTTAAGATTACCCGCTGTGAAGCAACAGCGTCCTTGATTTTCTTGCCGGCTTTCCTATCTCCCTTCTTTTCTCCTTCTATGATACCTCGGATGTCTTCTCTCAGTTAAGTTGAGAATTTATAATTACACAATACCAAAGTAGTAGTAGTAGTTGCTTCCATTTTCCACCGGAGTCCCAACGCAAAGTTAATGCAGACTCCCTCGTTGGGTGATTGAAGAGTGGCAAAGTAGGTGCAGCGAAGATTAAGAGTAGGTTCATCTTAGATTTAGAGTAGGTTCAACGTAGACACAGTAGGTTCAACGCAGGTACAGAGTAGGTCTAACGCAGGTACAAAGTTATATAAAGTAAATTCGACATGGGTACAAAGTAAATTTGACGTAATCACAAAGAAAATTTGACAGATACAAATTAAGTTTAACGTATGTACAGAGTAAATTTAACGCGGGTACAGAGTAGGCCTAGCGCAAGTACAAGGTATACTAAACATAGATACAAAGTAAGTTCAACAAATGCTGAGCAGGTTCATTGCAGACAGTAGGTTTTGCGTAGAGGAGTAGTAGCAGCCCCCCCCCCGTTCTCCACCGGAGCTCCAACGTGCAGTCACCGAGCGCTCCTCCTCAGGGCACGACGGTCCGTTGATTCTGCACAGCTTCGTGCACGAAGTCAAAGTAAAAATTCTCGATTAATATGCAGGGAAGACAGCGAGTTTGGGATCAGAGATGATTCAAACCTCGCTACCCAATACTGCTTCGTACAAGCCCGTGTGTTTTCCGAAAGCAATCAGTTTTTTTTCCGCGGTGTTCCGCTTCTGTGAGCAGGCGTTGCAGGTTGCACTGGGGGCTCAAGAAGGCTAGTCGGGCTGCCGCGAGTGCATCACAATCCAAGTAAGTGTTTCACGCTGATTGCCACTCGGTGGCAACAAGGGCATGGTGGTGCGTCCGGTCCCATGTCTACGTCCATTAGGTGGTTGTGAGTCTCTCCTATTAGAAAACCTGGTGTCCCACTCTCCCACGGATGGTCTAACTGCAAGCCTCTTTTGTCCACTCTGTTGCCAAGAGTCCTTTCATCGTGATGTTATACGTGAGTTGATGACTGGAAACCAGACTCGATAATGTATAGAGATGAATTAATTGTTCTTGCTGGGTAGACACCTGTTTAGCGAGGGAATCTGCGCGTTCGTTTCCTCTTATTCCCGCGTATCCAGCAGAACTCGACCGCCTGGCCCGCCTCGGACATCGTGAATAAGTCGTGTTGCATTTTTCTAAGGGCAGGGTGATCAAAGTGCAGAGTTTTCAGCTGGTTGAGAACACTCAGACTGTCTGAAAATATAACATTTTTGGGGCAGCGGTCGCTTTTTGTATTGGAGATGGCCAGTTCGAGTGCGTGTAGCTCTGCAGAGAATATAGAGGCTTCTTGGGGTAGGGTGGCCGAACGCGAGGTTCCTTCGTCTATGGCGGCGGCTCTCACTCCGTCTGATGTTTTCGAGCAGTCAGTGTTTATATAGCGGTGCTCAGAGTACTGTTCATCGCGTAGTCGTGAGAATTATCGGCGGTACGTGTTGGTTGGGGTTGTTGCTTTGGGGTACGATTGCAAATCTAGGTTGACCAGTGGTGGGCTGATTATCCACGTTGGTGTGTTGATTTGAAGAATTCGATAGGAAAATGAGGGCTTGATTGCTTTCCGTCTGATGTTCAGCGAGGTCAGTAAGCTATCCACGCGTAGAGAAAGGGTGGGCATATGTTCTTCTTAGCCGCAAAAAGGCGTTTATCATGAATGTTGGTGACGTCACTGAGTGCTGGGCTATTGATGTAGCTCCCTGTCTTGAAATAGTACTGTAGTGAGAGTTTGTCTCTCCGGAGCCGAAGAGGAAGCTCGTTAGCAAGCACGTTCAGGGATTCGATGGGTGTGGAACGGGACGCACCGGTTGTGATACACAGGGCGTTATTTACTATGATGGAGAGAGGTTCTAGGATGGTTTTGGCTTGAACCGTGAACAATTGCTCCATAGCCAATGCGTGAGTGTCTTAATGATCTGAATAACGTCATGCCGGTGTCCATATCGGCTCCGAATTTCAAGGATGTTACAGAGAGGATAAGTCCGGTTGCTTTTTTGCAGCGAGTCTCCAGGGCTACAATATGAGGTTGCCATGTGAGTTTAGGGTCCCACACACGACCGAGGAATTTTATGTTTCCTCGTATACTAGCGGAGTGTTGTTTAGCGTTAGGGCTGGTTTTAGGTGTAAGCCGGGCACGAGAGTAAAGTTGCATGCTTTTTGTTTTGGAGGGCGAAAATTGGAATCCGTTTAAGGATGCCCAATTCCCGACTAGGTTTAGACATTTCTGGAGTTCCTGTTGAATTGTTAAGAGGCTAGGGTGCTTGTAGCTTATTTGTAAGTCGTCCACGTGCGGTGATATAAGCAATCTTCTGTCGCGCGGGAGAATGTCTGCTATCCGGTCGATTTTGAGTATAAGAAGTGACACTGAGGACGCTTCCTAGGGGGACGCCCATTTCTTGCGGATAGGATGGTGACAGGGTGTCGCCGACTTTAACCCTGAAGGTGCGATTTTGCAGGAATTGGTGGATATAACGTGGTAAGTGGCCTCTCAGCCCTTTGCGGTGGAGATCCTTCATGATGCAATATTTCCAGGTAGTATCGTATGCTTTTTCCACGTTGAAAAAAATAGAAACTACGTGTTCTCCTCGGACAAATGCCTGTCTAATGTTAGATTCCAGTCTTACAATGTGGTCCGTCGTAGAGAGGCGCTTGCGGCCGCCACACTAGATGCTGTTCAGGCCTGCATGCATATCAAGGTAGTCGACAAGGCGCGTATTTAAAATTCTTTCCATGGTCTTTCTGAGGACGCTGGTAAGAGCGATGGGGCGGTAGCTATGAGGGTCGCCGTGGAATTTCCCGGGTTTGGGTATTGGGATAATTGTAGATTCCCGCCATTGATCGGGAAAAATTGAGTTTGAGTACAAAGTGTTGAACAATTTTAATAAGTGCTCACGGGCGCCATCTGGGAGATTTTTGATCATGTTGATGTATACCCGGTCTTGCTCTGGTGAAGTTTCACGTGTATGGTCTAGAGCGCTCTGTAGTTCGTGGAAGAAGAAAGGTTTGTTGTAGGCCTCTTTGTTTCTAGAAGTAAAGTCATGACGTTCGCTTTCTCGCAAGTTCTTCTCCTGTTGGAAAGCAGCCGTGTAGTTTGTTGATTGCGAAATCTGGCTAAACATCTGAGGTATTTTATTTGCGATTTCCGCGTGGGCAGAATAAGTTCTGCCTCCGTCAGAAAATATGTTAATACGTCGCTCGAGTTTTCTTTGAATACGTCGAATTTTTTCCCACACATTGGAGAGAGGGGTGTTTCGATTAATAGTATTGACCAATTGAGCCCAGCTTTCACGTTTCTTCTCCACTAAAAGTTTTCGGTATACAGCAGATGCCCTTTTCTACGCTACTCGGTTCCGGGGGCACCGTGCTCGTCGGTAGGCATGGTATAGCTTTTCACGCTTATCTCTTGCTTCTTGCATCTTTCGACACAACCATTTGGGCCAGGTAATATGACTGGCTGTGCAGAGGTCTCGCGTAGAAGCTCTGCGAGATAAGAGCTGTCAGCAAGGCCGTGATCATTCTCACTGATGGTGTGTTCGTAAGTCGGGTTTGTTAACAGGGGATCTTGTCCCTCGCAGTGGTTTTCCACGAATGGAGCCGCAATTGAGACAGGTGGAGGTAGTTCAGGGTTTTGGTCCTGGCGGGTCGTTATTTGAGTGTTGTTACTGATCTTTATGCTCAGTGGCGCCTGGATATCGGAGGTTTCATCTCTTTGCCTTTTCGTTTTTTATAGAAGTGAGCCTTTCTGTGAGTTTGGCTGCGGGGGATGCCTCTGTAGAGGTCCCTAATTGACCCTACATTATCCTTTTAACACTAAACACATTATACGTGCATCACAAGCACCTATTACTATTAGGCAATTGCATCTTTTGATCTCATTGTTGCATCTCTCTGTAGGTAGCTACAACATTTCCGTTCAGCTAGTACAAACTGCTTCCAACCCTAATGGCAGTGCAACAAATATTTATTTTGGTTGATTAAAAATGTATACTCAAGCACAAAAGCCATGGAACATGCATCAGAAGGAATAAATGATTCAAAAAATACTTTGACACAAATCTGGCAACAACGCCTTCCGGGCAACAAGCTGAGCGAGGTTTTTCTAGACTCTTCGTAGTTAGGGACATGAACATAGTTCTCATGGCAGTAGTTATTATATCCTGGCATACACATACGGGAGAGGAGGTTCTAAATGGTAAACCACTTGAGAAAGTGGAACTGTAGCCACAGAGGCAAAGAAAGACACCAGCCGAAACTAATATTTCTGTTGCAGGCCAAACCCATAGATAGTCTGTAGCTAGGCTAGATAGCCTGGACCAGTGCATCTTAGGTTTCCCTTGGATATTGCTCCACAAAAGACAGGTGAGAATAACAGTGTTCAATATGTCCTATCCCCAGTGTAGAGCATACTAATAAATACAGTTGCAGATTTCTGCAGCAAAACACTCTTGTAAATACCTGGATGCAAGATTTCAACTATTCAAAGGCATAGCAGCTAGCTATGGGGGATTCCTCTGCCAAATGCCATAACCAAGATTGTCAATTATGCTAACATGATGGCAATCTTTAGATCTGAGTAGCACCCTACCTTGATCCATGCCTATGTAGCTATAGATATAAATATATAGTGTAAATAACGTTTTACATATCTGGGTCATAACATTAATAAAATTAAAATGAGTAAGATTCATGCATTATGAAGCTTAAGACTCCCATTTTTATTCCTGGTAGCTACATCCATTGTGGTATGATATTTTCTTTCTTGTATTCATTTTTACTACAAACACCCATTGTGGTATGATATTTTCTTTCTTGTATCTATTCTTATTACATGCACCCAATCTGTCTGTCTGTATGAGGCAGGCAGAATGGTATGTGATTATCTCCCATGTGGCACCCTTTTTAGCCAAAAATATTTTATGTGCAGCCTTTCAGCCCGCTGCCACCAAGAAAACCAAGGGACACTATTTCCATTGTACGTGAACATCTTCAGGCGAGAAGAAAACCGAATTCTCGTCGGATCACAAAAATTCCAAAAAAAAGGTTCCCCAAGGATAACCGAAAGTTGACAACGCCACCAAGATTTTCTTGCCGGCTTTCCTATCTCCCTTCTTTTCCCCTTCCATATTATCTTGGATATCTTCATTCAGTCAAGTTGGGATCAATACCAAAGATTTTACTTACCTTTGTCTGTTATTGTCCTAGAGTATGTTTTTTGGTGCTTGCCCATAATACTCAACCTCATTTGTAAGAAAAGGATAGCATAACTTGGAGTCAGATTGTGCCTTGAGAGTGAAAGCACCGTGTTCACTTGGATTATTATCGCTCACAGAAGCTCATTCACTATTAACTTTTTGATTGACAAAGGGTAAATTACCTTTCATTAATAGAAATATACAACATCACCTAAACTGGTGACTGGCACCAATAACAGATCAAGGTCGACAGACAGGCAGACTGGGAGCAGGTAATGAAATTGCATGAGGGAAATAGCTACGTACAAGTTGACTTGAGGTAGATAAGAAGCAGTCATAGATTTTAAAATATTGTCAGTGACACCGACTACTGCAGAGTAAGGTGCTAATTTTAATAATTAACTCAGCAACTAATAAAAAATTGTATTGATAACAAATTTCATTATCATTGTGTATGAAACAAACTGGCACTCAGGAAAAATATGTAACATCACAATTCTGTGATTTTGATAAAATTCTTGTACTTGTACCAACTTGGTGTCAGCAGAATCAAAGCCACTGCGCAAGTGACCTGCTGGTGTATTCACAACACACACCAAAGCAAATTGGATACCCATTTAAATTCCCAATTTTTGGGACAACCTTGGTGTTAAAAGCTCGTGCTCAAAAACAAGTGGTGCAACCTCGCCTCAGTGAAAAAGAACTTTGAGGAATTGCAATCTCATAGCACACATAGGAATCAAATTCATCTCAATCTCTCAACAAAAACAATTTGCATTCCACACCTTGGTACACACTCCACATTGACAAGACATTGCAATCAGAACTAATTATTTCCAGTCAGTCACCAGAATCACAACTTGAAAACCAGATCATCGCCGACCAAGCCCACACAATCAAAATGGTGGAGGACGGGAACCCTGACGACAACCTTATTGTAGGAAATCCATCAAATTCTAACAGCATAACTGCAAACAAGGACTTCAATGTTACACCATACATGCCTGAAGCATCAGCTTTCTGGTTCTACTTGCTAGAAGCCGACTTCAAAGCACATACAATCACAGATGACCAAACCAATGTTCGGTTGACGCTCAAAGCCCTACCACCACATGTACGATTATCACTTCAAGTCATAATCATGACTGAAGGATACGGCCGCTACCCAAAAATTAAAACCAAAATTACTTCTTTAAACACACTCCCGGAATCAGCTCGCATAAGACAAATTCTGGACAAAGAACGACGAGGAACCCGAACAATGGCACAGTTCCTGGCCCACCTTCGACATCTTCTTGCTAGTGACACGGAATCCATAGCACACCACAACAGCCCGTTCTTGAAAGAAATGCTCATGAGGGAAATACCGACCAACATCAAATATGCACTATTGGTCAACAATAAGACAACCCTAACTGACATTGTGGAGAACAAATGAAATACTAACTAAATACCCAGAGTCAAACATTCCAGTAAACAATATCAGCAGTGTTCCCCCAACATCCACACCACAGCCACAACACAACAGAGCTATGCACAGCAACACCACTCAAACTATCAATGCTCTGACCTCACGAATGTCAGAAATAGATTTCAAAAGTAGAGGACTCTCACAGGAAAAAGACCATCTTCTGAAAAGAATTGACCACCTGGAGAGAACAATCCACAACCTGGAGGACAAAATTAATGAAGAACAACAATCATTCCCGACCAGACTGCAAAAGCTGAAACCACGACCACATTACAACAACCATGGAAACAGAGGAAGAAGCACTTCCCACCGACGTGAACATTCTGCAGAAAACAGAACGCGTTGTCATTTCCACAGGCGCTTTAGCACAAATGCCCGCAGATGCACAATACCATGTGACATGAGCAACCTTTTCAACAGCCAGGAGGGAAACTGATATCGCGTGATGACAATACGAGCGCAGTCACGGCAATAACACTCAAGAAGACTCGTCTCCTAACCATAACGGACAAAAAAAGCAAGTTCACCTTCTTAATAGACACAGGTGCTGCTGTCTCTGTCATTCCACCTCAATCAACCGAACTCAGAAATGAGGAAGTTAGCAGCCTTCGCGCTGCCAATGGGTCCCGTATATCCATCTATGGTGAGCGGCTGATGACCCTCAACATTAGCCTGCGAAAGGACATAACTTGGCCATTCATCGTAGCCCAGGTTGACCAACCAATTATCGGTGCTGACTTGCTTGCCCACCACAAGCTTGTGGTAGACCTACATAACAGGCGGCTCATGGATACCTCCACGAGCCTGACTGCCTCCGTAGGTCTGGCTTTAGCCGGTGGTGCAACACTCAACACCCTAGGAGACGACCCAGACTGTTATCGAAAATAATTAGAGAAACACAGAACCATCACAACACCTAGCACTGCATTGACCAAACCTAAGCATGATGTGAGACACATCATCACAACAACGGGACAACCAGTATTCGTGCGCCCCAGGCAACTTAATCCTAAAGTCGCAGACTCGGCAAAAGAAGCCATAAAATGAATGCTGCAGGATGGGATCATCCGACTTAGTAAAAGCCCTTGGGTCTCACCATTACATGTGGTACCCAAGAAGGTTGACTGGAGATTGTGCGGAGACTATATGAGTGTTAATTTCCAGACAGTACGCGATGGCTACCCCCTAAAATACCTGCAAGACTTTTCAGCCCAACTGGCAGGAAAAGCCATCTTTTCAAAGGTTGTGTAAGGGTTTGCAAGCCAAGTCCTGCATTGCTCTCCCCCACGTTAAATTATGTATGTATAGATATACAGCCTTTAGTACTAAATTATAAACTGTACAATGTAACATTAAGGTATCATACATATTTAAGTCATTGTATTAACCTCCACTGAAATGTGCCACAGATGCAGTATTCCCTCTGATGGCGGGATTCCCTCAGTAGTGGCAGTGCCAAAATTGTGTGGCGCCAAACAACCCTGGAGGGCAGCCAATAAAATCGTGTGGCGCCAACAACCGCCTGAAGGGCAGCCAATCAGCAGCTGGAAGCTGCACGTAAGAGCCCCAAAAGGTTGA
>SDVV010020843.1:0-13244 GCA_016164225.1 Gammarus roeselii | reverse complement strand
ATATATAAATTATCACAACTGGAGTCAAAATGTATTCTATTAATTTTAGCTCGAAGCTCCTCATTCACGAATTTAGATGATACTAAGGCAAACCAAGCGATTGGACAAGCCCAAAAATGTATATCATACGAATAGAGTTAGTAACTCTTATCGCGCTTATAAATATAATTCCAAAATTTCAGCGGGTGCTTCAAACAGGAAATGAATGAAAATAAAAACATTGATCATCCTGCATATTAGAAACGAGCAGGAGCGGCTTGTAATACGAGGGAAACTACCGGTTATGGCACGTTGTTGACGACCACGCATGCTTACTAGACGTTATTAACCTTCGAGGATATGTTATCAGAGTGCTGATGTAACCAATTAGAGTGGCTTCATGATTATTAATAGCCCGGATGATGAGGTTGCAATAAAAACAATTCATCCAAGTGAGATCTACAAAAGACATTGGTCATGTGAATATTAATAATCCACCATAATGAATACAGTACATATTGCATTTTTTTAATATTTGCTTAACAAATTAAATCCCACAGCAAGAAAAAAAAATGTAAAATTTACAAATCCTCCCCTCGAGGGGTCGAGGGATTGTCTGGCCCGTCGTGTAGTCATCCATGTTCAAGATAGGTAATGTACTTAATATTTCAATACGAAAGATGGTCATGTATAACTTGTAGTTCATGTTTTATTCAATGGAACAACTTATTTATGTGATCAATTTCTGGAGAAAAATGACAGAAAAACCTAAACACCATAGGTGAACAATATCATTTCTATTATAAACCAACTTCTCTAGCATTAGGGACAACAACAAAACACTTAATAAACTATCGTAGGCAGAAGAAACCACACCATCACATTGCACAATCGGCACGTGACTCTGATTCAGCAAAAACAAAACTTCTTCTTCCCTCCAACCTTAACCCAAGACAGACCGACAATTTTGTAGCCTACACATTTCATGTTAATTAAAAGTTGTCAAGATTAATAATTTTTAATTTCAACGAATTAATAGAAGCGCCCCACCCTGATTGACCCCCAATGCCCTCCTCATCTCCCTTCGCATGGAGGAAATCATTTGTGAGCAGCGCGATTGCCTATCCCTTAAAACATGCAAACATTATCTCATTATTCGAATGATTTGAAAAACTTTTCATCTCTATGGTCAAAAATAACCTGGTTGTCAGTATTCAAAGCCTCCGTTTTTCAGTCTTTGTTAAATGGTGTAATATTTGATTTAACTCTGAGGTATAGAAAATGTTAAATAGATGAGTATAACTTGACCTTGTCGTTAGGTAACGGAATATTCCACAATTCTGTAACCTGGCAAGACAAATGCAATAGTTTTTTACATTGTAACAGCGGTTGATGACATGTTTATGCTTGAGATAGTTTGTTATTCTGTATGATTTACGTTGATTTTGTTGTCCTTAGTTTATATCCTCAGTTTCCTATGTGTTGATCGTAATACGCAAGAAGCAAACGCTCTCAATTGATCGGTAAACTCCATTGTGTGCTGCGGGTGGCTTCAATGGAGTTTATCGAACGATTGGGAGCTTATACTTCACAAAATTCCATACCCAATGTTACAGTGTTGAGTTTCGATGTCACTGCGCTATTAACAAATGTACCACTTGAAGATGTCTTGTCTTTTTTTAAAAGAAAGTGGAATGAGGGTGTTTTGGTACTACCTATACTCATTAACCCATTTTTTAGAAATGATCTGGCTATGTGTAAACAACAATTATTTTACGTTTGATGAAAAATATGTAGTTCAGAAATTTGGTTTGGCAATGGGGAGCCCTCTTTCCCCAGTACTGGCAAACCTCTACATGGAATATTTTGAAACTGAACTTATACCGCTATCGAATGAACAACCTCTGTTATGGGTCCGATATATTGATGACGTTTCTGCGCTATGGCCCAATAATGTCGACATTTCAAATTTTACTGTACGACTGAGTAATCTTTCCCCTTCAATCAAATTTACTTCGGAATGGGGAAATAAGGGAAAACTTCCATTAAAGATAACTAAGTTTTAGTTCCGCACAACATTTTAGCTTCTCACTGAATAGAAAACCCTTCTATTCCAATATGTACTTGCATTATTTTTCATGGCAGCCTGAACAAGTTAAGCGATCTACTCTTCATTCGCTGTTTATACGTGCTTATCGTATTCGTGATCCTACATTTTTAAATTTGGAGCTAAATTATCTCAAACAAGCATTTTACAAGCTGGTTTACCCTACTAATGTGTTTGATGAAGCTTTGCGCACAGCGAAGTCCAGGTTTTTTGACCCTCCCACGTAGAAGAACCCCAGATAGAAAATAATATAATTGTTCTGCCTTACACCTGTGAATCTTCCAAAGTTCGTCCAATTTAGAATTAATAACACCAAAATTGCTCATAAGAAATATAATTCAATCAAATCAAAATTAGTTGGGACTAAACCTAAATTGAACCCTGAACCAGATTGTGGGGTTTATGTAATTCCGTGTGGGCAGTGCAATTCCTGCTATATTGGTGAAACTGGCCGTTCGATGCCGGTCAGAATTAAGGAGCACCGCAGCTATATCAGGTCCGGCAAGGAAAGTTGTGCTGTGTTTTGCCATGTTAGGGATACAGATCACGCCATAGACTGGAACTCAGCTGAATTAGTTTTCAAATCACATAACCTTCAGGAACGTTTACTGATAGAATCCAGTCTTATTGAAACTTCACATAATTTCAATAGTATACCCGGAGTCTGCTCAGTAGATGCAGCTATAAGAGAAATTTTACTTAAAACCAATCCGCAAATTATGAATAATGTGCCCCCCCCCCTCTCACTGATGTTCTGTGAACTTGTGTTTGTCCGCAACGTTTCACAGTTACCAAGACATGTTCTTTGAATTGGGGCGCGGTTTGCTATTATTGAAATTTTTGCATATTCAGTTGATAAATTGTCATATCCACGTCTAAATTTGTAACAATGTCTCTTTTGTTTCCACAGTTTTTAGCCGCTGATTAGGAGCATAGTATTGCTCGGAAATGTCGGTTATTATTTTAGATTAAAGATTTTATATAAAGTGTGGCTTTAATTCCTTTTTATAACTTTTTAGACCTCGATATTGAGGCATCAACTCTCTTTTTACTGTGCTTGAATGCTTTCTTCGACAATGTTTTTCCGAAGTCAAAAAAACAGTCAATTGAAGGCCATTCCTCAGCGCCTAAATGTAGTAAATTAATTAAAGTATTGCATTTGTAACTGATTGAACCAGAGAAAACTAAACATTCACCACATAAGCCCCCTGACCATAGGCTATTGAATTTTGCTATACTTAATTGCATTTCCTCTCACCGTAATATTTTTTCGATCTGACCCTAATCGGTCATTTTGCGGTAGATGAATCCAATCAACGCATTCTGTACATGAAATAGACATGAGTAAATAATGTGTTGCAGTTTGAAACTCAATATTTGCTCAGATGTCGTAACTCAGATTGGAGAGCTTCCAGAGAATTGATGAGATTGTATCCTCGCCTCATGTTTGATTTAGTGCCAAATTAATTGCCTGAGGACAATTCTGTGCCTGTCTTTCAAAATTATATACAATATCAAATCTGCCCAATAAATCCGTTCACTCGTTTGTAAATTGAGTGCTGAATTGGATCGGGCCACGAAAGTTGAGTTGATGGTATACCGGGAAAATATTTATAATGTTTCGACCAAATTTTCCAATAATGTGTACTAATCTCATTTGCCCCAAAACTTAATTAAATTCACATATTTATGTATGAAACGAATTTCACAACTTCATATTATTTGTAATTAATCAACATGACCCATTTTTCCATGCCCAAAACCGAGAATAGTACAGGACCTTCATAACTACATCGCTCACTATTGCAGGGAGCCGCAATCGATATGAGTCTGCTTAATTTTCTTGAATTTAAAACTCACTTGGCACCAAAACCGGCGACACCACGAGGTAGGTGATAAAGGCCGCCCACGGTACGTGCCCACACTAAGTCCTTTGGCTTACATCGCCAGCGAGGCATTCGAAATTATCTTGCACCCAGTACAAGGTAAACATTTGGTCCTTCCAGCCCTGCTTCCCACCGTCTTTAGTGTAGATCCAGTTTGACAGGTGTTTCGAAAACCTGGTAAGGGAAAAAATATAAAAGAAATGGGTTCAG
Organism: Gammarus roeselii; assembly: GCA_016164225.1. Taxonomy (NCBI): domain Eukaryota; kingdom Metazoa; phylum Arthropoda; class Malacostraca; order Amphipoda; family Gammaridae; genus Gammarus; species Gammarus roeselii. Next base: position 9,062 of record SDVV010020843.1, on the reverse strand, counting down.
AATTTATTCTGTAATTACGTGCAAATACATTTTCGACCGAGGTTATTGCCATATTACGACGAGCGTTTTTTTTCCACAATCATCATCTTCCCATCATCCAACGAAGTGCTGGTACGGAATGAAATGGACATTTTTTATCAGTGGTCTTATCCTAACAAACAGAAAAATATCACGGTTGAAAGAAGCTTCAATAAGTGCCATGAAGAGCACGGAGTCCCTTCGTATGCGCAAACTTTATGACCCGAACAGTATTGTTGATTGTCACCTGACCATCTCTCCACTGCAGGCCGGGACTCCTAACTAATGGCTTCCGAGGGTAGGTAATGGTCACTAGGACCATCTGTTCGCAACTGGCTAAGACGAATCAATCGTAGAAGTATCCTGAGCTTCAAGCTGTGGATCTCCCTTTGAATAAACATCATCATTCGATACTGGCCGAAACCTGCCATGGGGAGAGATGGACAGGGTAAGGTGGTGATTGGCAAATGACTAATGGTGTTCCAAGATGACCGGAACACCTTTTGGAAATGTTTTTTAAGATTTAAACACTGAAAAACTGCAATGCACTTTGTCCAATTTTGCAAAATAATCGGTTATAATGCTGACACAATTCTTATATACGTTCAAATTTTATTACCAATAGATCTACACTGACTTAAGCCTGACGTTGCTTTTTAAACGTTTCCTTTTACATCGCAAAATAACTCATTTCATTCCCATCCATGTTTGAAGTAATTTTTCGCCCAACGTCGAAGAAGTGTTCATGTAATTTACTCTCGGTATCCAAACAAGCTCCTTCTCGTCTAACCCAATGTTTATCTGGTATTATTTGTAGCTTTCAACCTCCATAGCAGATAAGTTAGGTTTCAGAAAGCTGGAAGCATCCCAAGCCTAAATGATCTAACCACCAACTCGCTACCGTCAAGAAAATCTGAAACTTCTCTCGCTGCTGCCATGGGTTAGGTGAATGGATGGTAATGCGAGGCCGGAGGATCCTCAGGGATTACCAGGCAATGAAGACAATATTAATATACTGCTGGAAGTTCGTAGTTTTATTTTTATTTCACGAGAAGATTGTTTCCAATATTTGTTTTCGCAACAGATTTAGATATAAAGTTTGGAGTTATTAGTTTATGTACGATGTAACCAGATCTATCGGAGGGTACGCTCTGTACATGAACGGATTTTCTACTTTTCTATTGTGAATTGTTTCGTTCAACAAATGCGTTTGTGTAACTAGCCAGTAACTGATCTATCAGTTACTAGCCAAATACTGAGCGAGCAGCAACTAGACAGACACTGAGCTAGCAGCCACTAGACTTATACTGATCTAGCAGCAACTAGCCAGATACTGAGCTAGCAGCAACTAACCAGATACTGAGTCAAAAACAACTAGCCAGATACGGAAATAGCAGCAACTAGCCAGATACTGAGTTAGTAGCCACTAGTCAGACACTAAATTAGCATCAACTAGCCAGATACTGAGCTAACAGAAACTATCCAGCTACGGAGCTAGCAGAAACTAGCCAGACACTGAGCTGGCAGCCATTAGACATATACTGAGCTAGCAGCAACTATCCAGCTACTAAGCTCGTAGCAACTAGCCAGATACAGAGCTAACAGCAGCTGGCCAGACACTGAACTAACAGCAACTAGCAAGATACTGAGCTAGCAACAGCTATCCAGCTACTGAGCTAGCAGCAACTAGCCAGACACTGAACTAGCAGATACTAGACATATACTGAGCCAGCAGCAACTAGCCAGATACTGAGTTAGTAGCCACTAGTCAGACACTAAATTAGCATCAACTATTCAGATACTGAGCTAACAGAAACTATCCAGCTACTGAGCTAGCAGCAACTATCCAGCTACTGAGCTAGCAGAAACTAGCCAGACACTGAGCTGGCAGCCATTAGACATATACTGAGCTAGCAGCAACTATCCAGCTACTAAGCTCGTAGCAACTAGCCAGATACAGAGCTAACAGCAGCTGGCCAGACACTGAACTAACAGCAACTAGCAAGATACTGAGCTAGCAACAGCTATCCAGCTACTGAGCTAGCAGCAACTAGCCAGACACTGAACTAGCAGATACTAAACATATACTGAGCCAGCAGCAACTAGCCAGATACTGAGCTAGCAGCAACTAGCCAGATCCGGAGCTAGCAGCAACTAGCCAGATACTGAGCTAGCTGCAACCAGCCAGATACTGAGCTAGCTGCAACTAGCACGATACTGAGCTAGCAGCAACTAGCCAGATACTGAGCTAGGAGCAATTATTGTGGAATATGAATGCAGCAAGACACAAACTCCAGTTTCTGTCTCTATGTAAAGTAGAAAAGTGTATGGGAATCAAATTATCACAGTGATGTCATCATCGGAAAAATCTAAAGGCCGTAGCTAGGAATCGAACTGGTCTCAAATATCAGCGACGATGATAAAATCACTGGGATTATTTAACGAAGTCTCCCACCGTTATTGTTGATATATACTCTCTCAAAAAGTGTATTGGTTGACATATTCAATGACGTGTGGATAATTAGTTTCAAAAAAGTTATTTGCATCGGTCAGTATTCAGTCAACAATAACGTGTGAAAGATGCCCCAAACACCAGAACATTCGATATGCCTTCATCAAAATCTCTAAACGTCACGCTTGTGTTTCGCTCATCCAACATCGTTGTATAAAAGATCTAAAAAGAATCTCATCCGTTATAAATAAACCATAAGATCACAATTTGAAATGTTTTATAAATATTTTATATGTTTCAGGGACCATGAGGGAGAAGCAATTGTATGTAAAGGGCAATATCTCCTTATGCTTAAACAATTAAAGCACTTGCTGAGTCACTGTGCTTCTTACCATCTGACTCTCTTTATGTGTTATGTCAATCGTTTTTATATTTAATTTGATTCACGAAAATATACAATTGTTGATTCTCCCATTCAATAGGTACAATAAAATCAGCGTAAAAAATGAGAAATCCCCATTTCGATGAATTGTTCAGAGTGACGAACTATCAAACCCTTTTTAATGTTATGATTATAATCATCTAGAAGCATCTGGTATAATCATTATTTAATCGGAGAATTTCTGTAACGTCATGACAACTGATCCCATCTACCATTTGAACTTGGCATCTTTGGGCACGATTTCCATTAAATCCTTTATAGTACTGTCTCAACGATGTTCATTGGAGTGAAGCCTTTATAGTACTGTCTCAACGATGTTCATGGGAGTGAAGCCTTTATAGAACTGTCGCAACGATGTTCATTAGAGTGAAGTCTTTATAGTACTGTCTCAACGATGATCATTGGAGTGAAGCCTTTATAGTACTGTCTCAACGATGTCCTTTGGAGTGAAGCCTTTTTAGCACTGTCTCAACGATGTCCTTTGGAGTGAAGACTTTATAGTACTGTCTCAACGATGCTCATTGGATTGAAGCCTTTATAGTACTGTCTCAACGATGTTCATTGGAGTGAGGCCTTTAAAGTACTGTCTCAACGATGTTCATTGGAGTGAAGCCTTTACAGTACTGTATCAACGATGCTCATTGGAGTGAACCCTTTATAGTACTGTCTCAACGATGTCAATCGGAGTGAGGCCCTTATAGTATTGTCTCAAAGATGCTCATGAAGTGAAACATTTATAGAACTGTCTCAACGAGGTTCATTGGAGTGAAGCCTTTATAGTACTGTCTCAACGATGTTCATTGAAGTGAAGCCTTAATAGTACTGCCTCAACGATGTTCATTGGAGTGAAGCCTCTATAGTACTGTCCTAACAAGGTGCATTGGAGTGAAGCCTTTATAGTACTGACTCAACGATGTCCTTTGGAGTGAAGCCTTTATAGTACTGTCACAACGATGTCCTCTGAAGTGAAGCCTTTATAGTACTGTCTCAACGATGTCCTTTGGAGTGAAGCTTTTATAGTACTGTCTCAACGATGTCCTCTGTAGTGAAGCCTTTATAGTACTGTCTCAACGATGTCCTTTGGAGTGAAGCCTTTTTTTTCCGGTCAATTTCGAAAAAAATACTCATCCAAAATATTCACATGGACAATGTGCAAAGGCAGTCAAAAACATTGTCTCGAAGAAGACATTTTTTTTATTGGTAAAATATAACACCAAAATTATGAGGTGGAAACCTTCTGCCAGACAAATTCAAGTGTGGTAGCGGACAGCAGAAATTACATAGTGATATAGACCAATATATTGGTGAATGGCCTGCTAAACTAGGGCCGACCGGAAACGAAATGTTTAGCCTTGCTTCTCAGAGCTTAACTTTTATGTTGATGTGATCTTCGTCAATATACCAGTTTTAAATACCCAGAACTGACATACGTAAGGTCTGTTTTGCTATCAGTAGATTGTGTGTGCCAGTTCTTGTTCATACAGTTTCATAAAATTACAAGAATTAGAGAACAAGTTCCGTGAGTATTGCACGAGTAAATATTTAATTTCGAAGGATACTACGGAGAAACATGTCCTTTCCGTTTGTTGAACAAAGTGAATCTGAATTGGTTTTATAAAAATAAATTATTGATTGACAGAATTCAACTAAGTTATCTCCATGATGATGCTTGTTTTCTTTTGTCATTGATGTTAGCTGATACTTATTTATTTATTTTCGGATTATTCATGATTGTCCACGACAATCGTCGATATCTGGATGATGAAACATTCCTGATTAGTATTGACTCAATCTTGTAAGCGAATATTCTTCTTAAGGCACTTATGTTCGTGGGTTACTTACAAAAGGACTGCATGAGCAGACCCACAATTATTAGTGTGTGAAATTTTAATAGAGAACACATTTGAGTAGGCTGTATGTGCTACAACATTACCGATGATAATTAAAATAAGTCGAGTAGTACATTACAAACAAAACCACGCTTATAATTGTGCAAGCGATTGTTAATACATGAACATTTATCATGCTATTGAATAACGATAGCAGCGAAAAATTATCATCGTTCACTCGTAAAATGCGATAAAAAAATCATGCGAACCAAGAATAAGTTAAGCCGGAGTTCAGCAGCATTGAAGTGAATTCTTCTTGATTGTGTTCCACGCGCCGCTATCTTTTTCACTACGACATTTTACTCTTTCCCGTTCCTGTGTCACTAACAACAACGAGTCATCGTTTGCTGATTTTTTTTATTCCGTAGTGAAGCATTGCTGCCACTCTTTCCATTCGACACTTCGGCCGCTACTCGGGCCTTTGAGGCAGCGAGGCTATTGAAGAGAAACGTGTCCTGCCCAACCAATATTGGCAACAAGAACGTTTCACTGAAGTCAAGACCGGAATTGAACTTCGTACCATTTCTAATTCTTTTCACCTAAAGTTTCCTGCTCGGTAATGTGTATCATATCATCAAGGCCGGCATTGGGTTTCAAACAATATATGATTTCCACGGAGTGTTGCATCGCCTTCTAAAAATCAAAGCTTTGTTCAGACTTTCTGGTCCCCGTTGGACATCAAACGTGGGGAGGACCATAGAAAACAATACAATATACTGTAACATCATTGCCAATGTTGAAGATAGTTATTGCCTAGTGTATGGGGATGTTTTAACAATGCTATCTTTTCTGTCATGAATATTATAATCATCCAATTTTGACAATGGGGCTAACTATCTCCATGATGTTCGAAATCTGCTAGCATTTCCGTGTTTATTAAATCTATGGTATTTTTTAGTTCCCAAAGGGGGTTAACACTGAAAGCTGCCTTATCAAACTCATCAATTACATTTACCGAATGATGGCTTTTCTACTTGTCTGGAAGCATATTTATTTTGAGTTAGGAAGGGAAATTACTGGGACTGAATTTATATACTATCTGAATCTTAAAGTCTTGCAGATAATTTTGTATAATGGACCTTATTATACTATAACTCCGATGAGGTAAGTATTTCAGGAACCTATTATTTGCCACACAAATATTTTTTTTCACGAATAAAATTACGCGTACAAACATTATTCGTTTATGAGAAAAAACATTTGACACATTTTGTGTGGAATCTGTGAATACTGTATTATAGAGCAACGGAAATAAAGCAGACGAATCCTGGTACACGCACACAGCCAGTTTGACCCTTTGAGGAGCGAATATGCAGAGGAATAACATAATACACATTGAGAAGCGACCATGCAGAGGAATAAGATAATACACATTAAGAAGCGAAAATGCAGAGGAATAAAATACCACACGTTGAGAAGCAAACATGCAGAGGAATAAGATAATACACATTGAGAAGCTAACATGCAGAGGAATAAGATGATACACATTGAGAAGCGAACATGCAGAGGAATAAGATAATACACATTGAGAAGCGAACCCGCAGAGTAATAAGATAATACACATTGAGAAGCGAACATGCAGAGGGATAAGATAATACACATTGAGAAGCGGACCCGCAGAGTAATAAGATAATACACATTGAGAAGCGAACACACTGATGAACAATATAATACACATTGAGAAACGAACATGCAGAGGAATAGAAAAATACATGTTGAGAAGCAAACATGCAGAGGAATAAGATAATACACATTGAGAAGCAAACATGCAGAGGGATATAATACACATTGAGAAGCGAACCCGCAGAGTAATAAGATAATACACATTGAGAAGCGAACACACTGATGAACAATATAATACACATTGAGAAACGAACATGGGATAAGATAAAACGCATTGAGAAGCGGACATGCAGAGGGATAAGATAATACACAAATACACATTCAGAAGCGAACATACTGATGAACAATATAATACACATTGAGAAATGATTATGCAGAGGAATAAAATAATACATGTTGAGAAGCGAACCTGCAGAGGAATAAGATAATACACATTGAGAAGCAAACATACAGAGGAACAATATAATTCACATTGAGAAACGAACATGCAGAGGAATGAAATAATACATGTTGAGAAGCGAACACGCAGAGGAATAAGATAATACACATTGAGAAGAGAACCTGAAGAATGGAAAGATAATACACTTTGAGAAGCGAACGGGCAGAGGGATGAGATAATAAACTTTGAGAAGCGATCATGCAGAGGAAAAAAATTATAAATATTTGAAACAAACTTATCACATTATGTGTCGTTTCAGTTCCGTCAAATCTTTGCGACACTATATCATTCCCCGGGGTGTTAACGCTACAAATATACCACATCATACCATTCCTTAGAGTGTTATCCATGCAACTATGCAGCATCATACCATTCATCGTCGTGTTACGGGTGCAACTACGACACATCATACAACTTTTAGGATGCTATTTTTGTAACCATGCCACACAGTAAAATACCCCTACTAGGTTGTTGCTGCATCTGTGCAAAACCATACTATTCTCCTGGGTGTTATGGCTGCTTACTCAAGCTATCAACGGTTCCTCTTTTCGTCATGGCCAAGCACCGCTCCATGCAGTAATCTCAACCCCGGGAACGATACTCACACCACATACACCAACTAGGACCTGTGTGGCAAGAAGAATATACACTGTATGGAAATAATTGAATAAAATTGGGCAACGGCCTTCTGGTTCAATTAGCAGTATTGCTCCCAGGTGATGACTCATCGGATGCAGATACTGCCTCCAATATTATCATGGCTCACGATACTGGGAAGCGGGGGAGACAGTAAAAAATATACAACGCTTTTACTGTTCACAAACTTTCATGTATCATGGAGGGACGGATAGCTGTAACATAGTCCATAGCAGGTCAATGGCAGTCAGGACAGGTTCGCTCGTAAGCAACAATTGCAAGTCTCATGACTTGATCTCCTCTCCCTGTCGAATCTGAATGTTCCCCATGGTTGTTAAGAGGTCAATGCCTAAGAGAACAATATAACAACTGTTTAGATATGGTGTTATAAGGTATTATGTAATTTTCTTATATTGTGGGTCAGTGTTCTCACCATGCTAATAATCGGTTGAAGTGGTTGATCTTTATTATGCTTGCGCAGTTTGTTACGCCACAAAGATGCTCATGTTTGCAGCTACCAGCCCTTGAATGTCTCTTTATGATAACATGTATTGGGTATTTGAGTCTATATTTCAACAGCTTATATTTGAATATTTCATCGCGGTTCAACTGTTTAAGTTTATTGACATTATTCACGAGGATGTCATTCGTATATTGATATATGATGCGATTATGATAGGAGATAGAGAAATAAATTGATTGGAATTTCGTTGCTATTAGTAAGTTCAACATTTGTCTGCCACTGAAAGTCGTTCTGTTCTTGACTGGTGCTTTTTCTTTAATGTTTCTCTCTCAAGCGACTGCTTCCTAAATTGGATAGTACCATCGTCGGCGTTAGCAGAAAAATTGCACAGTTAGAAGTTTGTAAACGTCAGAATGAAAGGATTTTCAGAGTTTACTGTATAATCAAATCTGTGTAATGTTTTACACACATTTTTACTAATTTTGCAACGTTTAGAAATATGATTCAATGATTTTCTTTACTAGCTTTCAGTCATCGACTTTTCAGTCAATCGTGCTGTCCTTCATCAGGAAAAACGTTAAAAAATCATATTAGGATAATATTTGAAATCGAAATGGCAAAAAACTAGTAAAGGGCTACTATTAAATTTCAATTGATTATAAGGTGTTGCCAAGGTCTTTGCACATTATATATTTTACACTATGTACACGGAAATAGCATGTTAATAACTTCTACTTTTATATCAATGGGAAGGATTTTTTTTAGTTTGTGTTATCGAAAGGGTTACACATTTTTAGTACTGTGCTTTTCGAAACCGAGAGACTGCTTTTTCCGCAAGAGGCGTACCTATGCTTTGCCACGTTGGAAGAAGGTATTCGTGGCACGACCATTGAGAGCGGCATTACAAACCACTTCTGTAGACTCGAATTGGTACTCTACGCTCGCCTAGTATGTTTTTTTCAACAATGGATATCGTTGAAACGAGTTAGGTAATTTGATGGTATCGAAACTAGATTTTTGCTGAGATACTTTGATAGGTATTTGAAGCGTGCTACATCAGTTTTGTTATTGCTGAAAATTTGTTTAGAATATGATCAAAA
>SDVV010020842.1:0-13244 GCA_016164225.1 Gammarus roeselii | reverse complement strand
TATATATTTGAACTTTTGAAAAATAGCCCGATTCGGTAATCTGTTTTATTTTGATATTCACGGCGCACCGGTACGCCCTCGCTAGAACATTCTTTCAAATCGAATCTCAGGGTAAAGTTTGTGAGTTTTACCCATTTCCAGTTATTTAACATCAAAACTTATGTGTGTTCCCTCAATAGATATACTAATCACTTCAATAACATCAGATTTAAATTTCCGTTAGACGAATAAATATCACTTCAGATAACTGGCATTTCATTTTGCAGAGAACCATCGTATAAATGATTTAAAAAAAACATAAAACCCCAAGTCCGCGAATAAACGAGTAATCTGTTGCTAACTAGGCAAGAACGAGGTATCATGCACACTCAAATTTTGCATTCAGAACCATTTGGCCAGTCATCCTCGCGTCTTAGCTCTGGTGGTGATGAGCCCCTATTCTAATCTAATGGTGATGAGCCCCTATTCTATTCTAAACTGGAGCGGTTATTTTGTGGATTGTGTTTGATCAACGTTTCAGAACGACCTGTAAAAAATTCCCCTGATAGGTTTGCTCATTAGCCTGCAATTAGAAGGCAAAAAATTGCCAATGGTTTTTCCCGTTTTATTTCATTCCAAGGTAATTGACATATTTTGTCATCGTCCTGGTGCCACGGGAAAGGTGAACTTCAGTTTGGAACTTTCTCCCCTCGGTTTTGTTATGGTTGGGTTAGTGTCTCACAATCTGTAATTAGTTTTTCAATTCATGATATGAGTAGGAAAATTATTTCAAAAATATAATTGGAAACATCACTTTTTTGGCCCTCAAGTCTTTGTCAGACCATAGAGAATAAATTCAACAAGGGCTTGATTTCTATGGAAAATACATCTGCTTCTTAGCGTTACTTCGGATTTGTTTGATTTTATTATTCCTGGACATGACTGATTTCAAGCATTCTTGACAAGATGGAGACGCACGACAGATCCACTCCAAACTATTCGATACTCGTTATAACCTACTTCCAGCTATTGTTCATCATAACCTACTACCACATATTACTCATTATAACCTTCTACTAGCTATTACCCATTATAACCTACTACCAGCTGTTACTCATTATAACCTACTACCAGCTATTACTCATTATAGCCTACTACCAGCTATTACTCATTATAACCTACTACCAGCTATTACTCATTATAACCTAACACCAGCTATTACCCATTATAACCTACTACCAGCTATTACTCATTATAACCTACTACCAGCTAACTCTCATTATAACCTACTACCAGCTATTACTCATTATAACCTACCACCAGCTATTACCCATTATAACCACTACCAGCTATTACTCATTATAACCTACTACCAGCTATAACTCATTATAATCTCCCGTCAGCTATTACTCATTATAACCTACTACCAGCTATTACTCGTTAGAACCTACCACCAGTTATTACTCATTATAACCTACTACCAGCTATTACCCATTATAACCTACTACCAGCTATTACTCATTATAACCTATTACCAGCTATTACTCATTATAACCTACTACCAGCTATTACTCATTATAACCTACTACCAGCTATTACTCATTAAAACCTACTACCAGCTATTACTCATTATAACCTACTACCAGCCATTACTCAATATAACCTACTACCAGTCATGACTCATTATAACCTAATACCAGCTATTACTCATTATAACCTACTACCAGCTATTACTCAATATAACCTACTACCAGCTATGACTCATTATAACCTACTACCAGCTATTACTCATTATAACCTACTACCAGCTATTACTCATTATAACCTACTACCAGCTATTACTCATTATAACCTACTACCAGCTATTACTCATTATAACCTAACACCAGCTATTACCCATTATAACCTACTACCAGCTACGACTCATTATAGCCTACTACCAGCTATTACTCATTATAACCTACTACCAGCTATTACTCAATATAAACTACTACCATCTATGACTCATTATAACCTACTACCAGCTATCACTCATTATAACCTACTACCAGCTATTACTCATTACAGCCTACTACCAGCTATTACTCAATATAACCTACTACCAGCTATGACTCATTATAACCTACTACCAGCTATTACTCGTTATAACCTACTACCAGCTATTACTCAATATAAACTACTACCATCTATGACTCATTATAACCTACTACCAGCTATTACTCATTATAACCTACTACCAGCTATTACTCATTATAACCTTCTACCAGCTGTTACTCATTATATCCTACTACCAGCTATTACTCATTATAACCTACCACCAGCTATTACTCATTATAACCCACTACCAGCTATTACCCATTATAACCTACTACCAGCTATTGCTCATTATAACCTACTACCAGCTATTACTCATTACAACCTACTACCAGATATTACTCAACATAACCTACTACCAGCTATTTACATGCAATAGCTGCTGACAATTAACTATTCGATACTCATTATAACCTACTACCGACTATTTACACGCAATAGCTGCTCAACGTGTAGAGCTAGCAGCGGTCGACTCTTGACTGGCCTTCTTCTTAGGCAAAAGTTCATTGACGCGCTTTCTTTCAGCCGATAATTACTATCTGTTCCCCTTCTTAAGAAATGTAATATTTTTAGCACTTTAAATAACTGCCGCGTTATTGCATGGGCCCTATTCTCCCGATACTGCCGCGTTATTAAATGGACCCTACTCTCCCGGTACTGCCGCGTTATCAAATGGGCCCTATTCTCCCGGTACTGCCGCGTTATTAAATGGGCCCTATTCTCCCGGTAGTGCCGCGTTAGTATATGGGCCCTATTCTCCCGGTACTGCCGCGTTTGTAAATGGACCCTATTATCCCGGTACTGCCGCGTTAGTAAATGGACCCTATTCTCCCGGTACTGCCGCGTTATTAAATGGACCCTATTCTCCCGGTACTGGCGCGTTATTGAATGGACCCTATTCTCCCGGTACTGCCGCGTTATTAAATGAACCTTATTCTCCCGGTACTGCCGCGTTATGAAATGGACCCTATTTTCCCGGTACTGCCGCGTTATTAAATGAACCTTATTCTCCCGGCACTGCCGCGTTATGAAATGGACCCTTTTCTCCCGGTACTGCCGCGTTATTGAATGGACCCTATTCTCCCGGTACTGCCGCGTTATTAAATGAGCCTTATTCTCGAGGCACTGCCGCGTTATTAAATGGACCCTATTCTCCCGGTACTGTCGCGTTATTGAATGGACCCTATTCTCCCGGTACTGCCGAGTTATTAAATGAACCTTATTCTCCCGGTACTGTCGCGTTATTGAATGGCCCCCATTCTCCCGGTACTGTCGCGTTTTTGAATGGACCCTATTCTCCCGGTACTGTTGCGTTATTAAATGAACTCTATTGTCCCGGTAATGCCGCGTTATGAAATGGACCCTATTCTCCCGGTACTGCCGCGTTATTAGATGGACCCTGTTCTCCCGGTACTGTCGCATTATTGAATAGACCCTATTCTCCCGGTACTGCCGCGTTATTAAATGGACCCTAATCTCCCGGTACTGCCGCGTTATTAAATGGACCCTATTGTCCGGGTACTGCCGCGTTATTAAATGGACCCTATTCTCCCGGTACTGCCACGTTATTAAATGGACCCTATTCTCAGGGTATTGCCCCGTTATTAAATAGACCCTATTATCCGGGTACCGTCCGTTATTAAATAGACCCTATTCTCCGGGTACTGCTCCGCTATTAAATGGACCCTATTCTCCGGGTACTGCCCCGTTATTAAGAGAACCATATTCTCCGGGTACTGCCCCGTTATTAAATGAACCATATTCTCCGGGTACTGCCCCGTTATTAAATGGACCCTATTCTCCGGGTACTGCCCCGTTATTAAATGGACCATATTTTCCGGGTACTGCGCCGTTATTAAATGAACCCTATTCTCCGGGTACTGCCCCGTTATTAAATGGACCCTCTTCTCCGGGTACTGCCCCGTTATTAAATGAACCATATTCTCCGGGTACTGCCCCGTTATTAAAAGAACCATATTCTCCGGGTACTGCGTCGTTATTAAATGAACCCTATTCTCCGGGTACTGCCCCGTTATTAAATGAACCATATTCTCTGGGTACTGTCCGTTATTAAATAGACCCTATTCTCCGGGTACTGCCCCGTTATTAAATGGACCATATTCTCCGGGTACTGCCCCGTTATTAAATGGACCATATTCTCTGGGTACGAATCGAAAACAGAATTTCGGGTGCCCGAAATGTAGTGGACTTTTGAGCGTGGAGAAATGGTTAGAACAAACCCACTATGGTTATTTTTCATGTTTGTTGGATACAGCTTCTTTGATACCAATTAGCATTGGATATAGTTTCAACAAGGATTGGTCAGATATATAGACTGAACAGAAGTGCGGGAACTATTTTACTCTTTTTTATTGTTGTGTTTTCTACTCCGGCCATGGCGAAGAGGACTAGCGTCAGAGAATGACTTAATTGTGGTTATTTGTAAACCAAGCGTGTAGTTGCAATCGAGATACTTGATTAGTTTCCCAGATTCGGGGATTTTCTTCCCTCGCATGGGCAGCTGGTGCACTCTCCGTCTCACGTCATAACAGGCAGCTGGCAGACGAAGCGGACCGACGTCATCATAAATACGCCTACACCGATCATTTGTTACTGTGACAAGTAGTTTCTCCACGTCATGATGCTAGGGCTCCCCAAACCATGACTAGCCAGCACATCTGTTCATATAACTTGTTTTCTGACATGTAATCTTATTAAGACTACACCATTCGCATCTACATGAATACGTTAGTTTATTACAATTCCCGTTTGGTCACGTAACTGCTTTTCATGTTCCTGGCAATAAATGTTGATGCGAAGTGGTTGAGAAGAGTGAATGAGGTTTAATTGTTAATTTGATTCTTTTGTTGTTTGTTATAGTTAGTTTTGTTGTCACCAACGGACTACAGGAATTGTGATAATAGTAGCTAAATGAAGTGGAATTTATAAATTGAATGCCGTTGCTGGCGTTTAATAAACTGTCACTAGAATTCATTGGGCTCTTGGGCTCTCGAACGTTGCCTCACGACCTTCGTCGGATCGACGAAGGTAAGGACATCTTTCCGTTGGAATGATCAATATTGACAGTGAGGGGAACCGTTCAACTACAGTTTACGTGAGTAGCATTCCGATATAAATACTTTCTTTCACATCAATCAGTGACTCAATGAACCGCAGGCATTGCTATTTCTATTCATGCACGTGTTATCAAATAAGAAACGTTAACATGCAGAGCTTTTCTCTCATGCCATCTACAGAATATGTTACATGTTTTGTTGATATGAATCAATACACTCTTTTTAATGCCATACATGCACGAAAATCTAAAACCACAAGTATAGAAATTGTAAGGTAAAGGAGGAAATAATAAGGCAAGTGATGACAGGGTACGGGATGAAATGAGATAGCTCGGACGTAATACTGAGAGCTCACGGGATTCCCACGTCAGTCACTGAAATTCAACTCTTATCAGTAAATACATAATACCAAAAATGGTTTAATGATTTCATCGACCGTGGAACCATAACAAGTTGTAAAATGAGTTTGGTTTCAGTATTATTAAAAAAAAAAAAAAAAATCTTCGAAAAAATGAAATTACATCCATTTGGAAAGAAATTGTACCATGAACGAATATATAAATATAGCAATAACATTATGCTAAAAAAATGAATCGATGGTTGTCAAGTAAACACGTATGGTTTATGAAATCTGAGTGGCGACGGCTACATTAAAACCAAAAAACAAATTTGACGAGTTATTTGAAAAGTAATATTTTAATTGTTTTTTATTTCAATCTTTTATTTCTAAAATGTATTGTATGAGGTTAAGTGGATCATACGTCATTTTTCGTTACATGTGCGATGTGCTAAATATAGACATCTGGAAAGGTAAAAACCCACGCTCCCAGGAATGAGCCTTCGTCAATTTTACTAGGAAGTTCTGAAAAATTCCAATTGTGGGGCTGGACGCCCGCTGAAGAACCTCAATTGAAGAGATGAGAAGCAAAGTTGCATAACAACATCAGCTATCCAATGTTATTTCTACGAAAACCCGATCGCAGTTATGCAACTCGGATTCTCAGCCGTTCAATTAAGTGTGGATATACCAGTTATTAAAAATTCTCAAAAATTGCATAATTCCTCCAAACTTCGCGCTGCTAGTGTGGCCCCTTCTCTGGCCGTGGTCGAGGAAAAGGATTTTTATGTTCAGATGAATTGAACAAGGAAACGATGATTTCTCGGATTTTACTTCAACTCATGTTTGTGTTGGCTCAGTCAAGTAGGGATGTGTTCAAATACAAAAATAGGTTGTGGTAAAAACAGCGTAGATTTTGTACTTATGCAAATTTGCTTCGGAACAACACAGTCCCTTTTTCTGCGTATATCTACTAGGATAAGTATTGGTAGAACCGTGGTCGAACCTCTATTCTAGCATTGAAGGGACTTTCGAGTTTTCAACTGAAACTTACTAACAAAGTATTATTTTTAACTGAATGGCTTTATACATTCAATTTACTCATTTTTCGGTACATTCTAAGCTTAAATTTTTTTTAGCATCAAAATGTTCATCACATTTTTTGCTTAAAACACCCTCACGCATCATAGAATGAATATATATTATAATAAAAACGAATCTCGTAGATAAAATTTTGCCCATGAATCTAACCCATGTCAATATTTGTTCTCAATATCGTAAACCCAATATTGACTGTTGTTTAAACGCCTTTAAAACACGAGCAAAAATTGACAGTGTTTGCTGGATTTGACGGCCGACCTCACAGCATTTGACCACCCCCTCACTGTCGGAACAACTTTTAATATTCTTCGGTAAACAAGATTCTTAATTAAGAAATGGCTCCCGTAATGCAATCTCATGGCGGATATAGGACGACTCTTGTATATTTTAGGAGTACTAAATGTACGTAAAGGTAAAAGAAAATAGCTGCTTTAGTTGTTTATTGTCCAGTATCCATTCATTGATGTTGTAATTGTATGTGTGTATGTACAGACATACGTAGGAGGCGGCTGTGTGCGTTCATACACACATTTTTACAATATCACTGCAGGAATGTTGGAATCAACACTTCAAAATAAGTATTTATTTCGCAGATAGTACATTCCATGTGGGTATTTAGCAACATTTGCATGGTATTCCCTGTATTTTATTTCACCACATATGATTCATGTAATTTCAATTATTACGATACTTGCATATGAGATACGTTCGCTTCGGTTTTTTTCCTTCCTTAGAATGCCTGTCAGATTTGAAATTTATCCCTCACTGATTTGCGTGAATAATTTTCAACGTCTTTCAGAGCTACGCAGGTTAAATCCACATCTGTTGTTACAGGGTTGAGGACGTGTTGTTGTTTTGCTGTGTGTTAAGTAAACGAATCTTATTCAATTGTTTGACTCATCGCCAGTTGTTGAGAATGTATCAGACGAAGACTAAAGTATCAACGGGACTTTTTTAAGTGCATTCCTTTCCAGTTGGACATTTAATCGCCTCGCCCTGGTATTTCTGTTTCAATGTCCAAAAATGCATACATCAAGGTAGTTATATTTCAACGCGCAATGAGACGTTCAGTAAGATATTTTTATTCTTTTGTCCAAATAGTTGTGCCATAAGGTCCTTTTATTTCAATGTTCATAGTTAGATCCACTTAGTCCCAGCATGCCTGTTAAAGTGTATATAGCTTTGTGAAGGTAGTGAAACATGGGGAGTAAAGACCCGAGACTGAACGAGACTATATGAATATTCTTGTTCGTTTTCAATTGAACTGTTTGAGAGGATAAACAGTCGAAATGGTCTTAGTTGATTTATGTTTTTTTATCAACTTATCTTTCCTCTCCTACTCTTTCACAGGCATTCAACTTATCTCTGTTTTCCTACTCCCTCACATGCGGTAACCTTGTCTCTCCTCTCTTACTCTCTCATCGGTGTTCAACCTATCTCTCATTTCCTTTCCCGCGCAGATGATGAACCTAAAGGGCGTTTATGAAGTTTTTAACAATTTAAACGCTCTATTAAATCGAAAATTTGTGACACTTTAATCTATTAATTAATGAAATGGATTGAAAAAGAATAACCTCTACATGTTCTATTGCATCAATTAACAAATATTACATTTCTACTTCGAAATGGGGCCCATTCTTATGAGCGTGGATTTGAACCCTTCGGATGGAGCTTGCAGCTAAACGTCAAACTTTATCCTTGCTAATTCTTCTTGCGACATTGCTTCAGATATTCCATTGCCGTTGGCTTGCGTTCGTGGACACTGTTTTTCATCACTCCCAAACTAATAATCGAGAGGGCTGTGGTCGGGGCTATGTGCGGGCCTTGGCTGGTTCACTCGGCGGCTGATTACTCGCTCCGGAAATGTAACCCGATAAAAATGCGAGTCTCATTGGAGTAGTGAGCAGGAGCACCATTCTGTTGATAGTAGAATTCCTCCGAACTAGCAGCTGGCCACAAACAGTTCCTAAGGAGATTGGGGTACTTCTCGGAATTAACGGCAACGCTGTATTCAGCCCGTACTATCTGCAGCTTACCTTTCCACTACCATTCTTCATCGAGTCATCGTCCAGAAATAAATTTTCGCTGCACCAGTATCTTGAGTTTTGACGATCAGAATGTGGCTTCAAGTGGAACCATTTCTTGTCTCAAAAATACTATTTTCTAAGGGTCGATGTTGCTAGCCAAAACCAGCTGCAGAATTCCAAACTGTGTTCTTTGTGCTGCTCGGTGAGCTCTGGAGATCGATGATAGTTTAAAGGTTTTAGATGTAAATAGCGTTTCATTATCTTGTAGGTCGTACTAATTTTCATTTTCCGGTTTCTTAAAAATCTGTAAACTGAAGTAGCCGGATTCTTTCTCACTTCTTAAACAAGCTCATCCGCAGTTGACGTCTTGGGTGGACTTTCTTTTTCTTTAATTTTTTAATGGTTGCATGTTCCTGGAAGTGGTTTAATAAAATGTTAAAATTATAAGGTTTGTACTTCTCGTGCGCTCTTCCAACGATTCTGTACTTGATGCAGAAGTTCCGTTTGACGGCCGTAGGCGAACGCACTGCAGAAAATTTATTATCTATTTACGCTACTCTTCGGTGAACATCCTTGTCGGTATTGGGTTATATAATGCGACCCTTGTAGTTGTACAAACATTGCTTGTCCGCTCAATTACGGCCGAACATATACAAAGTCCAGCATTGTGGATACCGTTACACAAAAATGATTTTAATTGTAATATTTCCTGTCGGCGTAAATTCATATATCGTAGGTTAAAAACTGTATAACCGTCCTGTATATTTTTCCTTTTTGGTTCCACCACAGGTGTTGAATCTATACCTCTTCTTTGCTACTCCTCAACAGGTGTTGAATCAATACCTCTTCTTTGCTACTCCTCCACAGGTGTTGAATCAATACCTCTTCTTTGCTACTCCTCCACAGGTGTTGAATCAATACCTCTTCTTTGCGGTTCCTCCACAGGTGTTGAATCTATACCTCTTCTTTGCTACTCCTCCACAGGTGTTGAATCAATACCTCTTCTTTGCTACTCCTCCACAGGTGTTGAATCAATACCTCTTCTTTGCTACTCCTCCACAGGTAGTGAACATCTTCCTGGGCCAGTCTGACCGTCGGTTCGGCTTTTCTGTGGTGGGAGGCAGCGACGAGAGCTACACTCCCCGCATAGATCACATCGGAGGGGGTGAGTACAACGGAAGGGGTGTTGGAGAGGTGGGTACGCCGGGAGGAAAGATGAAGATGAAGCGAATGTACTTTTGCATTTATGACCTTTCTGCTATCCACATGTTCAAAAAATGTAAACAATGGGCAAAACCTAGTATTGCTCATCAAATCGGAGACTGTCTTGGCAGGACGTTTCAAAACAACAGCAATTTATGCAAGTCTGTACGTCAACACCATCTCTTGGTGACGTCAGACAATACTAATCGCTGCCAGATGGCAATAGTTACAATATTAGCACACGTCACAGCACGCATTGCTCTCTCAATATCTGACCCTGTGTTTTTGGAGTCAAGGAGGTAATATGCGGATCACAACATGTCTCTATTACGTTGATCTTCAGGGACAGCACTGTTCCTCCTTTATTGTTCTAATTTCAGGCAATATTGCCTGCCAAATTGCTCTTTGGCCACGAGTCCGTGATGGTTCCTTTGACGTTGGCTTTTCCTAACACTGAGTTGCAAGTGTTGCCAATGTTTTTATTGCCGCGATCTACTTTCCCCTGCCAGAACGATTTTGTTCCCTCGATCTTAACGTATTGCATTACTGGAAAGGGGTAATATTGTAGTAAGTGCGTTCTACTCCTGAATTCGGGTATACTGTAATATGGAATCTACATCCTACAATATTCAAAGAATTCACCTCCACGCCATCATCTTATGTATATTCTATGAACATGGATTATATATGGAAATTTCTTCATCTAATGTTTTCACTTCTTGAATTGTGATATAAAGTAATTCAGACTCTCTCTATTGTACGTAATTGTTGTTGTTGCTCAACCCCAGCTCCTCTTGGGATGGAGGAGCCACGGTCGGCACACAGCCTGAAGTCCGGGAACCCACCAGCATGTGTGTGTTGGAAGGGTTTCATCAGGCTTAAGGCCTTATATTAGGCCTGCATGCCTGAAGAAGCTTGTGCCGTCTCGTGGCCGCTCCTCTTGCGATGGAGGAGCCACGGTCGGCACACAGCCCGAAGTCCGGGAACCCACCAGCGTGTGTGTGTTGGGAGGGTTCCAGCAGGCTTAAGGCCTTATATTAGGCTTGCATACCTGAAGAAGCTTGTGCTATCTCGTGGCCGCTCCCACCGATCACGCATCGACGTGATGTTACGGTTGAGCCTGCCGGTTGCGGTAGTTGGATACGACGTCATGACGTGCTCGACCTAATCAGGTGAACCCTGGCATTGCAAACAGTATCGAAAGGGAAATTCCCCATTATATGCTGGTATGACTGGAGGGCCGTGGGGTATCCGTACCTCAGCCGCGACAGGTGGACCATGTCACCTCTGGACAACCAAAACTCCTCCACGTCTACCTAAGGCGAGTGACGATGTGTTTATCTGGGGCAAGAGCTGTGAAGTGTGGTGCATCTGTTTGTGCACAGATATGATGTCTGTAGGACTAGGAATGGTCGTGTAAAGAGAACCGAAGTGTGGTGCCGGTGTGTATGTAGGTGTATGTTGGTCTGACGTGGGCTCAGTAGGATATGGCAGGGATGTGCCGAGCTTACAATCCTGTTGAAGAATTGAGTCCCTCTCGTATCAAGATGATTTTTGAGAGGGAGGACTTTGGTTTCTTCGTGCAAGTGCGGAATGGGTGTGGGCTGTGTACAGCTCGTTGCGATGCACAAGACTGTGTAATGTATTCTTTGTAGGGAATTGATGTGTGTCGGTTGCAGGTCAATAGACCAAGCGATGTTTGCGAAAGAGATTATGGGCCTAATGAATTGATTGTATAGTGTTGTAATTAATTCCTTGGAGTAACTGTAAGTAGTTGGGGTGACTGCTTGGGCACGTTTAGTCTAGGTCTGGTTTTGATGCCGATGTTGTTTGTGAGAGGCTCGAATGTCATCCCCGTGTCATAAGTTACTCCAAAAATAGTTATAGTTGGACTGTGGGGTATGGTATTGCTGTTGATGGATCTGTAGGGGCTATGTTGGGTTTCAGGATAGGGATGATTTTTCCATATGTTGGGCACTGTATTGTGTAGAACAGAAAGGTTAAAGATATCTGTGAGGGTCGCAATGGGATGTGGCCGTAGATGTTTAAGGAGAATGTATGAAACGCCATCTGGGCCTGTTGCTGAGGAGTTTTGGTCAGATGGATGGCGGCCATGGTCATGGGTGGTGTAAAGGGAGGATCAATGTTTTGGTCGGTGTATATTTTATGTAACTGTTTGAGTATCCTCCTGTTGCCTGGTGGGTGTGCTAGGTGACAAGTATTTGCTTAGTGTTTGTTGTTCGCTTGTTGTTGGTCTGATGGTATTGTGTGAGTGTTGGGTGGTAGGATTACTTCTTGTGTGTCAATCTGGTTCGTTTTTTTTCGTTGTGGAGGCTCCTGATGTGTTTCCATAATTTTGATGGAGGGTATATGTTGACCTTCTGCATGGTTAAGTACCGTGGTGAAGTGTTTCGTAGCTGTTTCAAAGGATGTGTATTGGGTGATGTCAACATCTTGTAGGTCGATTTCTATTAATGTTGGGTTTGTCCCAGCCTGCTCTCTTGTAGTTACAAAAAGTATGAGGGGGCTTATTGGGGACTAGGGATCAGAGTTGATAATTAATAACTATTGGGAGGTGCCCAGACGACATATCTCGATGGACCATCCATTGGCAATTTAGAACGAGATTGGGTGAACAGGATGAGACGTCTGGGGAGGTCTGTGGTATGTTGGGGTTGATGGGCATGCGATTGGACGTGTCTGCGATTTTTAGTGTGATAAGTATGTCTAATTGATCAGTGACAACACCGCCCCTCCGGTCACCTCTCTACGAGGTGAGCCAAGAGAGGTCGTGTGCATTGAAATCACCTAGGGTGAAGGTCTTGGTAGTTGTGTTGAGGTAGTCCAGGTGGAGCGTATAGTGAGGTAAACACGGAGTGGATGGAGGGATGTTTTTTGTTAAATAGATTGTGTTGCTACTTAGGAATTTGTATGTGTAGTGATTGCAGTTCCAAAGTGTGGTCGGGGGGAGGTTGTGCGATAGTGGGAGCGGTTGTGTTGATGATGTGAATATTTTTTGTGTATAAGCTTAACGAGTTCTCCACCGCCGTGGTTGTTGGGACGGTTGTAGACTACGTAATCACGTCATACAGTGTCACGTCACACAGCGTCACGCCATACAGTGTCACGTCACACAGCGTCACGCCACACAGCGTCACGTCGCACAGCGTCACGTCGCACAGCGTCACGCCACACAGCGTCACGCCACACAGCGTCACGTCGCACAGCGTCACATCACACAGCGTCACGTCACACAGTGTCACGTCACACAGCGTCACGCCACACAGCGTCACGCCACACAGCGTCACGCCACACAGCGTCACGTCACACAGTGTCACGTCACACAGCGTCACGCCACACAGCGTCACGCCACACAGCGTCACGTCGCACAGCGTCACATCACACAGCGTCACGTCACACAGCTTC